>CAUYRH010109176.1:37500-103355 GCA_963574655.1 Perodicticus potto | reverse complement strand
CAACCTATGCCTCTTTAGAGGACAATTTAAACCATTCACATTAATTGAAAGTAATGATAAATCCTTAGAAAGTCCAGTGGACATTTTTAATCCTTTTGTCACTGTGGAAGATGAAATTTGATATTTTCTGGGTGAGTTTACTTTTGTGGTGGAGGTTTGCTCTGGTCATTGTGGAGGATAGGTCTGAGAATATCCTGGAGTGCTGGTTTAGTTATAGCAAATGTCTTCAACATGTGGATGTCGTTGAAGTATTTAAATTCTCTATCATAAATGAAACTCAGTTTAGCTGGATGCAGGATCTTGGGTTGAAAGTTATTTTGTTTTAGGAGATTAAAAGTTGATGACCATTCTCTTCTAGCTTGAAAGGTTTGATCAGAGAAATCTGCAGTTATTCTAGTATTCTTCCCCTTGTAGGTAATGGATTTCTTACATCTGGCTGCTTTCAGAATTTTCTCCTTCATATTAACTTTAGTGAACTTAATTATGATGTACCCGGAGGATGTCTTATTTGGGTTGGGTCATGCTGTGGTTCTGAAACTGTCTGCTATCTGAATTTCAGAATCTCTTGGCATGTCTGGAAAGTTTTCTTTCATAATCTCATAAAGAAGAGACTCTGTGCCTTCTGACGCCACTTCATCAATTCCAGATATCCTTATAAGGCGAATATTGGTTTTCTTCAAGTTATCCCAGAGCTGTCTGAGAGAATGATCCATTTTTGCCTTCCATTTCTCTTCTTCTTTGGAAGTTTGGGAGCATTCAAAAGCTTTGTCTTCCATGTCAGAAATTCTCTCTTCTGCTTGCTCTATTCTGTTACTGAGGGATTCTACTGTATTTCTCAGATCTTTGAGGGCTGCAACTTCTTGTTTCAATGTGTCAAAATCTTTGCTCATTTTGTCTTTGAATTCATTCAGTTCTTGAGACATCTTTTGGGTCATCTTTTGGATTGCTCTCAAAATTCTAAATTCCATCTTTTCCTCCATTGCACTGATCTTATTTGCTATCCAGACTCTGAATTCAACTTCTGATATCTCAGCCATTTGCTTATGCAAGGGATCTTGTGCTGTATCTACCTTGTCATTCCTTGGGGGAGTTGATCTACTCTGATTATTCATATTGCCAGAGTTTTCCTGTTGATTCTGCCTCATGATTATTTTTCACTATTGCCTATGACTGTCCTCAGAGTAGGGGAGATGTCTCTCCCAGATCAGACCCTGGCAGGATCACTCTGTTGTTACTGGATCTTTGTAGGGAGTGACCCTGTGTAGCTCCTCTAGGACTGCCCCACCCAGGGAGTTCTGGCTGCAGGAGCAGCTCCGGAGTGTGGCACGCCCAGATCAAGCAGCAGGGCGTAGGATGGGGCACCCAGTGGCATTTGCAAAGGGAGCCCATGCCTCCAGCAGTCTCTGGCTGGGAGAAGGACTCCGAGGGAGGGCACGGGTCAGCCTCCTAGGTTCCTGGTCAGACAGGCAGGGCCGGTGCAGAGGCAGAGAGGGTGGGGGATGAGGCAGGTTGTGTAGCTCCCAGGGTTCCTGGCCCAGGCAGGCCGGTGGAGGCCTGGCAGGTTTCTGGCGAAGCCCCTGACTGGTGTGGGTGGCAGACGAAGGCCCAGCATGGGGGTCCCAGCAGGGTCCCTGGCCACAGCAGGACAGGCAGTGAGCCAAGGCCCGTCAGAGTCTCTGGCTGCTGCAAGTAGAGGGCCGAGTCCCGGAGGGCGTGGATCAGAGCCACGTGGGGGTCCCAGTGGGTGGCAGGCCGAGGCCAGGCAGGGCACAGATCGCCCTGGGAGGGAGTTCCAGTGGACTTCCTGGCTGCTGTTGGCAGCGGGTCAAGGCCCAGCAGGGTGCCAATTGTGGCCACGCAGGAGTCCCGGTGGTGTGGAGTTCCTGGATGCTGTGGGCGGCAGGCCTGTGGCACGGATTGGAGCCAGGCGAGGGTCCTGGCGCCCTGCAGGCCGAGGCCAGGCTGGGCACAGATCACCCTGGGAGGGAGTCCCAGTGGATTTCTTGGCTGCTGCTGGCAGCAGGTCAAGTCCCTGCGGGGTGTCAATTGGGGCTACACGGGGTCCCAGTGGAGTAGAGTTCCTGGCCGCTGTGGGCGGTGAGCTTGGGGCAGAGATGAGCAGGGTCTTGGTGGGCCAGGGCTGAGGCCTGTCAGGGCACAGATCGGCACCACTGGAAAGTCCCTGCTGACTTCCTGGCTGCTGCTGGCAGTGGGCTAAGGCCTGGCGGGGTGGACATCAGGGAGGCGGAAGTCCCAGCATAGTTCCTGGCCACTGCAGGCAGCAGGCTGAGGCCCTGTGGGGCACGAATTGAAGCCATGTGGGGGTCCCGGCAGTGTCCCTGGCCTGGGGGCTGGCTGGGGCTCGGTGGGGCCCCCAGTCTCTTACCTGGCCAGCTGCCTGATCTGGCAGATAGGGAGAGTGGGCGCTGCTCAAGTCCTCCTCCCTCAGTTTCAGCAGAGGTCAGGCTTCTGGCACATCAGGTAAGGGGGGAAGGGTGTCCTGGAAGTTCAGAATGGCGGAAAACTTTAGTTCAGTTTTTCTACCTGAAGCTTGGTTACTGGATGTCGCAGCTTGCCTCAGAGGTGACCTTAGGCTATCACTTCTCTCTCTCAGCTGGGCTCTCAGTCTTCAGCTCAATTGGGCAGTTTCTGAAGGTTATCTTTCCTTTTGGACAGGAGCCTCTGTCAGAAACTGCTTTCGGTCGGCCATCTTGCCCCTCCCTGACATCTTTGTAGTTTTAAATCTTCCAATAACTGATTGCTCATTCTAAATCTAAAAGGTGACAACAAGGTGACCTAAATTAAATGTTCTTCAAAATTCCTGAACCTATGTCAACTTTGTGACTAAAGCTGCTCCTGTTCCTTTCTCTTACCCTCTGGCTCTCCCTCCCTGCCTTTCCTGTTTCTTTTTTTAAATGTCCACAGTGTAGAAATGGAGCATAGCAAATTTTATAATTTTATACATGTAATTCATTTTTCTAGGCACATATGAAGTTATCATTGTATCACTTGGGGCAAAAAGAAAAATGTTTTGAAAACACGCATGGGTACATTTATCTAAAATGTATCAGTATGATCAGAGAAGTTTGACAGCAGACCCAGTAGTCTTGTATTATATGGAGTTTTCTGACATACACTGTTTTGTCACATGAACCTATTTTTAGTAAATAAATACTTAATGATGATTGAAAAAGGAAACAGCAGTTGTACCTGTTTTTTTTTTTTTTTCCTTTTTTCTTTTAGGTGCTTGCCCAACTTCTGTGAGCATGGAGGTGAATGTTCCCAGTCCTGGGACACCTTCTCCTGTGACTGTCTGGGCACAGGCTACACAGGCGAGACCTGCCACTCCCGTAAGCCTCATGCCTCATTGTTCTCATTTCCATTATGATTTCTTTGTCATTTCGCTTTCATTAGTTGTTTATGTGTATCTGCACATCTGAAACAAGCAAACACATCAGATGAGGTATTTTGGCACCTAATTAATTTCCTATTTATTTTTAATGCATTCCCTCATTAAAATACAAGAGTGTTGAAGTAATACACAGACATATGTAGTATAGAAAAAAGAAGCTGGGTAGCAATAGGAAAGTAAGTATAGGAAAATGAGATACAGCAAAGGGTGAAAACTAAATTTAAATCAAGAATGCATGATGTAAGATTTTTTTCCATTGATTGAGCTGGGACATACTTTTAATTCTAAGAATCTTTTCAGTCAAAGAAAGATGAATAAAACAGTCAGTTGACAGTCTTTCAGTGTTAAATTTAATAACATTAAAGATTTTTTTTAAAAAAATCACCAAATAGGAATGCTACGTGGTAGGGTTTTAGAAGAGGCAATTAGATATCAGCTAGAATCTAGATGACCTTTAAGGTCTCTTACTACTGTGATTATCTTTGATGATGATTGTAAAGTTAATAATACCAAAAGTATACATTTATTGAGTATTTAAATATGCTTTCCTCCTCTAGTGCTTTGCACGAATTTAACCCGAAAGCAGTTCTAGGGTGAAAGTACAGTTAGTATCTTCACTTCAGAGTTGAGGACAGAAAGAAGTTAAGTAACATGACATGCAGTTGGTTGGTGGCACAATAAGGAGCTGAGCTAAGGCAGTTGGCTCCAGCATGCCCAAGGGGTGTTCCTCAGATGGGCAAGCATCAGAGCCACCAGGGAACTCATTACAATAAAGAATCTCAGGTCTCACCCACGCCTGCTGAATCAGCATTTCTGGGATGGGGCCCAGGAGTCTGTTTTAACCAACTTCATGTGCTTCAGCTGTATATGAATTGTAAGAATGGTATCTAAGGGATGCTGTATTATAATGCTTCTCTACTGCCTCTTCTATATTAAAAACCATCTGTCTTTACTGAAGAATTATCCTCTATTTTAAAGGCCATGCCATTTTATTGATCTTTAGCTTGTTAACAACTAGAACATGAAAGAATTCTGAAAAGCCCATTTTTTTTCTGTTGGTTTTTGTATTTTGTTTTAACTTTTAAGATTCCCTTCATCTTTTGTGTGTCTGTAATGACATTTCTAAGAAACTTCTTAGGAAATAGTTCCCCCATCCCTGGGTCTTAAAGAAAATGGATGTATAGTCCTTAGTTCCACCTCTGACTGCTCACACTGTGATCCTACCTGAAAATTTTAAGAACTCTTCTATAAAACTTATTTGATTTGATTTTCACAAAAACTATAGAAAAAAGGAAGGGTGTGGATTTTTTTTAGCTCCCTAATTCTCTTTTCTTTTCTTTTTTTTTTTTTTATTTCAAATTAGTACAGATTTTTAGGTTACATTGTCCTACTTCCAAGGTAAAGTTCAAGTTTACACATGCAAATGAATCTAAATGAGAAACCAGAGCTCAGTTCTGCAAAAGATCTGGCCAACTCTGTTATAGGGTAAAATATCAAGTATGATCTTAGTACCAGAAAGGTCTTGTTTCTAAAGCCATATCCATTTTTTCAGGGAGTTGGGTGTCCTCTAAAGCCAGAGGCTAGATGTCTTGAGAAGATCATAGAACTGGTGCAGGGACCATATCTTATACTTCTGTGTATCTTCTATCCTCCAAGCAGAATATCTTACATGAAGCAGATGCCTTCTGTCTGGGCATTGTTAGGTAACCCCTCTGTGCCCCTGCCATAAACAGCATCATCTCTTTCATGTGGCCTTTAATGAATGAGTTGTGTTAATGCATGTTTGTTCACTGTAATCAAAACGCAACTCTAAGCAATTCAGAAGGAAAATATCAGAAGATTGAAAAAAGGATTTCAAATGTCAATCTGATCTAATAATTGGATTGACTCTGTTGTGGTTTTCAAACACATACTCTAAGCAAAGGTGTAATTTTACCAAGCCATTGAGCATGAGGCTAGGTTGTCACACCTAGTTATAATAGGTTATTTTTGGCTTGGATAATTATACAGTTAGGACATGTGTACATTGTCATTTAAAAAGTCAAAAAAAGGCTCAGCGCCCATAGCATACTAGTTATGGTGCCAGCACATACACAAGACTGGTGAGTTTGAATCTGGCCTGGATCAGCTAAACAATAATGACAACTGCAACCAAAAAATAGCCAGGGGTTATGGCCAATGTCTGTAGTCCCAGCTACTTGGAAGGCTGAGGCAAGAGAATCGCTTAAGCCCAAGAGTTTGAGGTTGCTGTGAGCTGTGACACCAAGGCACTCTACCGAGGGTGACATAGTGATACTGTCTCTCAAAAAAAAAAAAGGAAATAAATGGTAGTTTACTAAAAAAACAATAAAAAATTAAACAATTCACATAAAGCAGTTCTCCTAATCAGTTCTCCTCAGTATTTGTTCCCATCTAAACCTACCTTGTACCCAAGTCTAACCACTGTTAAGAATTTGAGTGATTCTATGAGCCATTTATAAATATATGTATCTACTAAAATAAATATATAATGAGTGGCAAAAAAGGAAAGAATGACAGAAAAGCCATCCATCTATGAAAATGTAAAAGAACATTGTTGATATCTGGTAATTTGCTGTGGGACAACTCCTGTTTGACCATTGGCACATTTGGCTCGACACCTGTGGCTCAACGGGCTAAGGCGCCAGCCACATACACCTGAGCTGGCAGGTTCGAATCCAACCCGGGCCTGCCAACAACAATGTCGGCTGCAACCAAAAAATGGCCGGGCATTGTGGTGGGTGCCTGTAGTCCCAGCAACTTGGGAGGCAGAGGCACGAGACTCGTTTGAGCCCAGGAATTGGAGGTTGCTGTGAGCTGTGATGCTACAGCACTCTATCCAGGGTGACAGCTTGAGGCTCTGTCTCAAAAGAAATTAAAAAAAAAAAAAGACCATTGACACATTTATATTAAGTTTGCATAGTTTTACGTTTTTTTTCCTCACAACCAAACAGTTCTGCACCTGTCCTATTTTGTGAAATGAGAGAAAAATAACTCCCATATCTGTCTTTGGGTTTTGCCTTAAGTGTTTGAAAACATTTTTTCAATGAATATTTATGAAAGTAAGTGTGAATAATTCAGTCAATGTGAAAATGCCCTTCTTATAATGGCATAATTGTTTTGCTTCCTCTTTCCTATATGATTGCTTATTTTTCCTTATATTTCATCTGTTTACTTCATTTGTCCTCCCTAACCTTATATGTTAAGATGCCAAAATGTACCAATTCAGGAGAGATTGACACTTTTAGTGCTCCAATGAGAAGGTCCATCAAGGCTAGTTTCCCTCATGTAGTTTGTTCCAGAAACCATTATCACCCTTCCGCTTCTTCCAATGAGTGCTTTCCTGCCAGTCAGCAAGTCACCGTGCTCATCTTCCTTTTAAACTTATGCTAAACATTAACATGTCCATCACCCACAGATGTTAATTCCATACCTTGCACTTGGTAAGACATTTACTTTCACAATAAAAATATTCCACAATAAGTTAACCTTATATAGGGATATCTTTCAAGAAATTTTTTTCTCTCCTATTTTGAGTTTCAATTGTCTTGAGTTGTCATTTGTAGAATACTTAAGGAAACTGCATTTTCAAATCAATTTTAAAGATTTTCTAATGAGGAGAGTTTTCTGGTTTGTAAATTACATTTATCTCTTTAAAATCCTCATTCATAAGTTGTTTTTAAGTAAGCAGGGGATATAATTAACACATAATTTAAAATGCTTTACAGCACGTTAATTAGATAGTTTAGTTATAGTAAAACTAATGTACTTCAGTTATTACAGCTAAAATGAGAGTGTCTTCTTTAATTACAGAACTTAATTCTGAAGTATAGTTGCCACGAGTTTGGAAAAAATCATCCTTCAACAGCACGTAGGATTTGGATTCAAAGGTTTCCTTGTATTACCTTTTCAAATCTTTTTACACTTTACTTCTGAATTTTCATGCTTCCTTATTTAAAAGCAAATAAGAACATTTATGTAGAGAAAATATAATTTCTAGACATTGCTAAAAGACTATCAACTGAGGATGGTATCATATTCCCACTGCAACCACACCTCTGTTTGTAAACACCAATACATTATATCCTTCTTCCCCTATATAGAAATATATACAATATACAAAATATTTATTCATCGTTTTACAGCTTCAACATTGAATTCATTTTGGTAATTTCCTTCTCCTTTGTTAATAAATATACCTTTATTTTTAAAATGACATTTTTCCCATCTCATTAAATATAATGTCATATACATTAATAAAGCGATGTCAGATAATATTTGTCATATGTCTGTAATTCAGAAGTGGAAACCTTTTGGATACTAATTAAAATCTTGAGGGATTTATTCTGTTTCTGATGGACGATATTCTCCTTCAGCTGTCTATGAGCAGTCCTGCGAAGCCTACAAGCACAAAGGGAACCCTTCTGGGCTTTACTACATTGATGGGGATGGAAGTGGCCCCTTGGGACCATTTCTTGTGTACTGCAATATGACTGGTATGTTAATTACCTTTAATGCATTTATCTGCTGTTTACAGATAAGATCAGAAAAGACTAAGGAAAAATTTACCTAGTGTCAGTGTTATTAAAACATTCAGTTTTATAGTTGTGTACTTATTAAGTAGAAGTATTAAATATGCATTTGTTAATTTTACTGTCAACAAAATTTTCTCGTATTTCTTGTTTGCCTAGGTCAGATTATAGGCAAGATTTGAGGTTATCTAATATTATAAAACCCATTCCTGGTTTAGATATTATTCAAATAATCACATCTTGATTATAGAAGAGTACAGTAAAACATCTCTCAGACAGTTAAATGTTTACAGAAATTTTTTATCACCGAGCTCTTCTAACTCTCCTGAAAGTGGAAATAAATAGCTCTCATTTATTGTGCTGAGAAAATGTTCCAAAGTTTCATAAATTTGAGCAGTAACCAAATGGGTCAGCAAACACCAAGAAAAAAAAAACTGATAACTAAAAGTACATAGGAATTAAAAATGCTTTAGCAAAGATTGCCAAAAAATATTAAAACTTCATAAGGGGAGTTTGGAAAATTCAGAGCCACTTGCACAACAGTGTACTGAAGATAAAGAAACAGAAGTCCTGCTAAGAGATATCAATCTAAAGTTAGAAATTCTATAAAGGTCTTGGCAAAAATCAAGGAATACAATGAAAGTCACAACCAGGAAGAAACTTTGTGGTTATCATTTTAAGAAGTGGAAACCAAAGCTCAGAAAACTGACAAAAATCTAGCTAATGACAGACAAATCAGTAATGTGATATTTTTTCTGTCCTGGAAAACATTACCTTGTCTCTAGACACTGCATTGCTCTACAGCCAATAAAATTTTCTCTAGTTATACAAGTCAAACAACAACAATTATAAAATGTGCAGTAGCCAAGCTACTATTCCAGTAGCTTCAAAGGTATATGCGGTAACAACCCTCAAAAAACAATAGTTTCAATCCAACATGGTTGCCACTTGAAGTAGACCCTCTGCTATAACAAGTGAAAAATCAACAAATTCTTTTAGATCCAGCAGAGAAGTGAGGTCACAGAGCAAATCTCTGCAACACCCCCAAGCTACCTCTTAGGCAGGCAAATACATCGAATCACAACTTATCCCCAGGTGGAGAAACCTTTGGGGAAACCAGCAACAAGGTAGGAAAACATAAACTGACATTGATTAATTGTTGGATGATCAGGGTAGACAAGTCTAAGACTTGAAAACTCCTGGGGATCAAGTCATAGAAAGGTTCTCATGCTTTTGTGAGTTTTACCTCTGGAAGCTTGAGAAGGTTCTTACAGTGAATATAGGAGAAAAATCTCTTCATGCTTCCAGAAGGGGAAGGTGAAAAGGAACCATTTTGAATACACCAGAGCATCCTGTTCTTGACAAGGACTTCCCTCAAGAAAAAAATATTTTACCCAGACCTAAACTACTGTTTCTTTCAGAGCCTAACCTACTCAGTGGAATGGAAATACCTAGCTCCAGTCCCTCTAGCCATCCTGTCCCACCTAAGGGTGGTGGTGATTGGAGGATGGCTGAGAAGCAGCTTGTGAAGTTCACAGTCCAGACTTGACCACAGTTCAAGGTCTCAGGCTTGCTAGAAGACTGAGACCTCATCATGGAGCTACAAAATACTTCCTCTCCTCACATCTTACTTACATGACTAAAGGCCTACTTAGAGCAGTTACTGTTACCTAAGTACATCGTGTTTTGCCATCAAGAAAGCATCAGGAACAGGCTCAGATATGGCAGGGATGTTGGAATCATCAGGCAGGGAATTTAAAACAACTATACTTAATATGCTAAGAGCTCCAATGGATAAAGTAGACAGCATTCAAGAACAGATGAACAAAGTAAGCAGAGAGAGGGAAGTCTAAGAAAGGAGTGCTAGAGATTAAAAACAACTGTAACGGATAACCAGGTGTTGTGTGCACGTGCACACACAGGGTAAACATAAAGTTCCCGTGCAATTTACTGTTAAGCTATTTTAAATTGCATACAATGTCCATCCTGTATACACTCTCTCTCACACACACACAGACTCTAGGCATATATTTTCAAATGGTAGAAAATCAAAGGTAAAGAAAAAAATCTTAAAAGAAGTCAGATGAAAAGAAACACCTTACCTGTAGAGAAGCAAAGATAAGTATTCCATTTGACCTGTCTTCAGAAGTCATGCAAATGAGAAGAGTGGAGTAAGAATTTAAAGTGTTGGTAAAAAGAAAAAGAAAAAAGCAGCTTAGAATTCTCTACCCTGCAAAATTATCCTTGAAAGTAAAGAAATACTTTCTCAAACAAAGGGTTTCGTTCTCTAGAAAGAGATAATCCTTAAGTTGTGTGTCCTAGTGATAGAGAACTGTGGAACTTGAGGGATCTTATTTTCTTTTTTCTTCCTGTGCATGTGAGAAAGGGCATCCTAGATGCTGGGTATTCATAGGATATTTTGAGCACATTTTATTATTTAAATACAGATTCTTGCCAGTTTATGATGGCTTCAGTTAAAATTTTTCAACTATGTGATGTGAAAGCAATATGCCTTCAATAGAAACCATACTTCAAGAACCCATACTACCATTCTGTTTTTCCATTTTCAGTATAGTATTCGATAAAATACATTAGATATTCAATACTTCATTATAAGATAGAATTATGCTAGATGACTTTGCCCAACTACAGGCCAATATACTCCTTCTAAGCACATTTATTTTATTTGCAGTTTATGGCCGGGACTGGGTTTGAACCCGCCACCTCTGGCATGTGGGGCGGTGCCCTACTCCTTTGAGCCACAGGCACCGCCCCTCTAAGCACATTTAGACTAGGCAAGTGTATTAAATGCATTTTTCACTTATGATATTTTCAACCTACCATGTGTTTACTGAGATGCAACCCCATTGTAAATCAAGGAGCTGCTAATCCCAATCAAATTGTGAAGTTAAATTAGCTTAATTTTGTAATGAAAAATAACCCAAACTCTATAAAATAATTTAAAGTGTTTTATTCTGAGCCAAGTATTTTGACCATGGCCTGGAGCCACACCCAGGAAGCCTTTAGTAAATGGTCTTGCCATGGTTGGAGTTACAGTTTGGTTTTATATATTTTAGGAAGAAAGGAATTACACATAAAGTCGTAAGTCAATACATGGAAGACATACATTGCTTTGGCCTCAAAAGGCAGGACATCTTGAAGTAGAGCATTACAGGTTATAAGTGGGTTTAAAGATTCTTTGAGTTGTAATTGATTAAAGAACCAAAGTGTTGTCTAAAGGTTTGGAATGCTTTAAGTTGAGGAATTCTGTTAATCAGAGACGAGCCATAGAACATATACCGAGACTCAAATGATCTATTAAGTAAATGGATGACCTGCAGATATGGCTTAAGCTTTGACTTTTGTAGGCTCAGGCCTGTTAACAAGTTACAAAGAATGTCTCCAAGAAGGTAAGGGGGCCTGAGGGGGCATGTCTGACCTCCCTTCTGGCCAGCAACCAGTTTAGGATATTTCTGGGGTCCCGTTGGCCAAGAGGGGCCTATTCAGTCAGTTGGGAGGGCTTAAGATTTTATTTTAGTTTACAGTTTTCTAAACTGGATATTTATTTGTGCTATTGGGGGTTGAACAGGCTCACATAATATTCACCCTCCTTAGGCCAGTGAGTCAGACATACTTGTATCTGATTCAACCATACCTCCGAAACTCTTCCTACATTTTAGCCACTGTTAAAATTAATTTTCTCAGGTCCAATTCAGGATTCAAACGATAGGGATCATAAAGTATGTATTTTTCCATTATAATAATTACTTAAAAATTTTAGGTTTACTTCTTCATAAGTATAGACATTACATTAGAGGCTCTTTCAGATACTTCCCAGCTCCAATATGCTTAAAATCTATTAAAATAAATCATGAACAATTAGAGAAACAACAATTTTCCTCATCCTTCCTTGGGCCTTTTACTATTGATATCATAAAGAATAGTGACAAGTGGAATTATATAAAAACCAACATGTATCTCATGATGTCCCAAGATTACTGTTATATTCTCCAGAAAAAAATTGGTTTACAAATATATTCTCAGTACTGAGGACATTTTTCATTACTACACTTTGACCACACATGCTGCAAATCTGCCATACTGACCACCAGCCTGTGTGGCTACTCAGGACCACATTTCTCTCCCACTGTGCTGCACACCACAGCACCTGGCATCATCCTCAGTGCCTAAGTTAGTGTTCTGTAGTTCTGTAGGGTTTCTCTGTATTTGAGTCAGTTGATAGGAGAAACCTGAGGGTGAATGTAGAGCAGGTGATGTGCAGAAAGTAACGCCAGGTTTAAAAAATTCTAAAATCCAAAAGATTGCTTACTTAGAATTTTATTAAAAGAAAGTCATAGAAATGAGATTGCCAGAGGAACACTTCAATCCTCCTTTGGTGAGGATAGCGATCTAAGCAACAAATTAATTAAAAATTGTATTTGTTATTTAACTTTGCAGATTCTGATTCTGCACGCTGCTCATTTGTGGGTATTATGTCCCACATAATAATGTGGGAGTGTGTAAGCAGCAGTAAGGCTATTAAATTTGTCTCACACATTTTTAGTAGCAAAGCCATTTCAAATCCCTTGATATGTGAAAGGCGGGAGGGTGATTTTTCACTGTAAAAATCTATTAAATAGCTTTGATTCCTAATTCTTAAAAAAACTCCATAAAAATGTTACCTAATATTTCCCATAGGAAAATTCCTGTGGGAAGTGTTTATTATACTACATATATTTTCTCATAGGTTAATGGATCAATGTAGTAAAATCAAGATGACTTCAAGTCAGCTCCTTATACACTGAATACTGTATAACACTGCAGGTGTTTAGCAGCTGCGTGATGCTTTACACTGTCTGAGGTCCATTGTTGAGAACATCAAAGAACCCAAGGAGTGTTTCTTCCCTTATGATATTGAGAAGTTATTTTTTTTCATCATTTCATCAAAACAAATATAAGTAATTAAAGTAACAGAAATATGTCAGAAATCATGTCAGTAGGCAGTCAGATATCCAGGATTACCACCTGGAATAGTTCTGTTAGATGCTTAAGATGTGTGATTACACAATTAAACAAATTTATTTTAATAGAGCTTATTTCTATTATATTCCACGAATAATATATGGATCACATCATTCTAAAATATATCTTTTGCAAATTTAATTAATAATGAGAGAGATAGACACACATTCATATGAGGATATACGGATAATTTTTTTAATAACAGGAAACAACAGTTTGACCTCATGCTTATAGAGATGTAAAAAATAGTTTTAGGAATTAGAAAGTAATTGCTCATATTACGAGTTCTGACAATTAAATCTACAAACTCAACCTAGAAAAAATGTTACATAACTCATTGCTGAATATCACTATTGTCAACTTTGAAGTACTCCCCTTGGGAAGCTATGCACTGATCCTAGCACCTAGTCCACCTAAAAGCAATTTTGGAAGTCTTTTCTGAAATGGCCATCAGAGCTGCCAATGTATTACCTTTGATGTCCTAAATGTCATCAAAATGTCTTCCTTTCAATATTCCCTTTATTCTTTGAAGAATGAAAAAAGTCACTGAGAGCCAGATAGGGGAGTAGGGAGGGTGTTCCAATACAGTTATTTGTTTGCTGACTAAAATGTCCCTCCCAGACAGTGCATTGTGAGCTGGTACATTGTTGTGATGCAAGAGCCATGAGTTGTTGATGAAAATTTCAGATCATTTTCATCGTTTTCATGCAGCCCTTATTCAGCACTTCCAATTAGTAAATTTGGTGAACTGTTTGTCCAGTTGGTACAAATTTATGATGAACACTCCCTCTGATGTTAAAAAAGGTTAGCAACATCATTTTGACTGTTGATTTGAACTGAAGGAATATTTTTGATCGTGGAGAATTGCCTAATTTCCATTGTGCATTTTGATGCTTTCTTTGTTCAGGGTTGTATTGGTACACCACATTTCCTCACTACTGATAACACACGCCAAAACATCATCTTAGCTTTCCAAAAGGTCTTGGCAAACTTTGACTCTTCTTTGCTTTTATTCACTGGCACTTCAGATGTGCTCATTTTAGACCATTTTGGCACACACATGCCAAGATTTTCAGTTCAGATTTTCCTACCTGTTTATCTATCAACATTTACTTGACCTGCTATGTTTCTCATAGTCATCCGACGATTTTGACACACGATTCAATGAATTTTTGCAATGTTTTCATCAGTTTTGCCTGTTATTGGCCACTAAGACCTTTTTTCATCAGTGACACTTTCTCTTTTTTCAGAAAAAAAATTTAATCCATTTGTACACTGCTATTGTCTTCATGGCATTATCCCTAAAACCTTGGACTAACATGACCCTGATTTCACTTCCACTATATAACCCAATATATTTTCTCTTACTGGCTGAGTTCTGGATAAATACATTGTTATATAAATCCATACCTTAAAATTGCTGCTAACATTCAGTAACATAAATTTCAATTAAAAAGATAAAAGATACTTCTGCTTTGCACATTTCTGCTGGAATCTGCAGCCCTGTGATGTGTCCTCTTTTCCTGGTTTCTGTTAGCAGACACAGCCTGGACAGTGGTGCAGCATGGTGGCCCTGACACTGTGACAGTTCAAGGCATGGCTCGAGGGCACCCGCACTCTACAGCTTCCTTCACGTATGTGGCTGGCATGGGGCAGCTGCGGGCCATGGTCATCCTCGCTGAGAGCTGTGAGCAGCAGCTGGCTCTGAGATGTGGCATGGCACAACTCTCAGACACACAAGGTAAGGGATGCAGTGTTAGTTTGATGCTACAAGGGTGTGTCAGGCAAACACACTGCACTCACAGTGGTGAGCTGTGTTTCTGTGGAGAAAAGGGCAAGGTCATTTACATGGCACTCAGTTCAATGATCTGACTGTTTTTTTCTGTCCCTTGCCATTCTTGACTGAACCAAAACAATAAAGAGTGCCCTTCTGACAGTTGATAGACTTTCAGTGTTCATGTGCAAGTTGTGACATGTACTTTTTTTAGTCAAGGGAAATTTTGCTAATAATATAATGAAAGCTTTCTGTTAACGATTGGGACACAATGGCTGTAGAGTAAGTTAAATCTAACCCGGTTGTTCCCAAAGACCAATGGGAGGCAATAACTTCCTTAGTTTTAGGCTGAGAACTCATGGTGGGGGTGAGAAGGATTAGGACATATTTAAAGCCAAAGTTTATTGTACTTTCCAAGAGGAAAGAGAATGGCATGAAAGCAAAAGAAAGAAAAAGAGCTGGCCCTGATGGTGAAGGTTTTGGACTTTTTGTTAGGAGTTATTGAGGAGGACAATGCTGTTTCTGCAAACTGATAATAGAAGGCAGCCATGAAGAAGCTGTACTTGGATTTTTACCCTATTTTTCTCCCCATTTCTCTGCCAGTTTCTTTGTGGTTCTGGCAGATGTGGATGGGGTCACTTTCCTCTATCTGCTCAGTGCTTTTCAAGGGTTATAAAAAAAAAACTCTTAAAGATGATAAGTTAACTCATATGTGGTTAATCAAATAAAGGGGCAATTCTGTGCTGTTTTTTTCTTTCTCTTTTTCTTTCTGTTAATTTTGTTGATGTTAGATAGTTTATGAGCAATGCTGTCCTCTCATTCCCTTCTGTTGAATAGAATAGATAGGTTTACTGATGTGCTTGAAAACTGGGGTGTTTGGATTACAGTCTGTTCTTCTGTAGTGGCTTCCTGCTGACTTAGGGTCATAAAGTTGTCCCTGCCTGAGAGTCCAGTTAAGGGTCTTAAAAGCCAGAGTAGAGGCAGGATAGAGATTTCATTGGAGGGAAATAGCAAAAGTTTGAATTAAGTTTTGTACAAATGTTAATAAATAGTGGATGATGCAGGGTCTGAAAATGAGTGCTAAAAGTAGAACTGTTAAGGGTACTAAGAGAGGAGTTAACCAAGAGAACTGCAGTGGTAGCCAACATTTGGGGAACTTCCTTCTGCTCTTGTGGTGCCAGTCCCATTTCCTCTTTTTGTCTTTCATCTCTTCATTATGGTTGTTAAAGACCTTGAATGCCAAGTCTAAAGTCCCACTTAAGGAGTTTGAGGCCCCTTTTCAAGTTTTTGGAGTTTATTCCAGTATTGGGGCTGATTAGGAAATGAAGTGCATTGTTAGGATGGATTGTCCCTCAATTGCATCAGGATCTAAGTTATTAAAGGGGAGAATGGTCTCAGTTATGAAAGAAAAGAATGTGATTTTTATACTGTCCTGTGTAATTTACAAGGCCTTCTGACTCAGCAACTTCCCAAAGAGGAATTTGGTAAATAGGTGGGGAGGGATTTTGGAACAGCAAGCCAAAGAAAACACGGTAGGGTGAGGCTGGTGGAGAAGAAGAGGAGGAAGAAGGGGGAGCCAAAAGAGAAACATCTGAAATTGAAGACAGTGGGAGAGATGCAAGAATAAGAAGTATACAGGAATCGACTCCTATAACTTTAACAGTAGAAGAATACAAGATAACAGGAAAGGGGACTTCCCAAGTTGGGGTCATCTTTGCCTTTTAATTGGATAGTTTAATCCATTTACATTTAATATAATTAAAGAAAATATGATATGAAAATATTGTTGTTATTTTGCTATTTGCTTTCTGCATGTCTTATTTCTTTTTCATTCCAAAGTTTCTCAATCACTGCCTCTTTTTGTGTTTAATTAAGTTTTCTAGGGCACTATATTAATTACCTTCTCAGTTTCACTGTGTATTTTACAGCTATTTTCTTAGTGGTTACTCTGGGGAATATGATTATTACATTTATCTATCATAATTCATATTAATACCAGTTTAGTTTCAATAATACAGTATTACCTCATTTTATTGCACTTTGCTTTATTGTGCTTTGTGGATATTACATGTTTTACAAATTGAAGACTTTTGACAATCCTGCATCAAGCAAGTCTATTGGCACCATTTTCCAACATTATGTGCTTACTTTATGTCTCTGTCACATTTTGAAAATTCTCACAGTATTTAAAACTTTTCCCAGTATTATTATTTCTGTTAAAATGATCAGAGTTCAGTGACATTTGATATTACTATCATAACTATTTTGGGGTGCCAAAAACCATGCTCATATATGTATAAAACATCAAACTTAATCAATAAATGTGTTTGAATTCTGACTGCTCCTCTAGCTGGTTGTTCTTCCATCTCTCTCCCTCTCCTCGGGCTTCCCTATTTCCTAAGACACAGTAATATTAAAATCAGGCCAATTAATAATCCTACAAAGGCCTTTAACTATTCAAGTGAAGGAAGATTTTCATATCTCTCAGTTTAGTGAGAAAGGTATGTTGAAGACCAAGACAGGGTCAAAGCTAGGCCTTTTATATACCAGTTAGCCAAGTTGTGAATGCAAAAAAAAAAGTTAAAATACTATTCTAATAAACACACAAATAAGAAACTGCCACAGTCTGATTGCTTGTGTGGATAAAGTTTTAGTAGTCTGGATAGAAGATAAAATTGACAACAATATTCCCTTCAGCCAAGGCATAATCCAGAGCAAGGACTAACTGTTTTTAATTCTGTAAAGGCTGAGAGGGCAGGAAAGCTGCATCTATGGTTTATGAAATTTAGGTAAAGAAGGTATCTTCATAACATAAAAGTATAAGATGAAGCAACAACTGGTGATGTAGAAGCTGTAGTAAGTTATCTAGAGTAATTAGCTAAGATCAGTGATGAAGGTGGGTACAATAGACAACAGATTTTCAATGTAGATGGAAAAGACTTCTATTGGAAAAAACATGTCATTATGAGTAAGGAATTTCATAGCTAGACAGGGAAGTTAATGTCTGGCCTCAAATCTTCAAAGGATAGGCTAACTCTCATGTTAGGGACAAATGCAGCTGGTGAATTTAAGTTGAAGCTAATGTTGATTTGCTATTCCAAAAATCCTAGGGCCCTTAAGAATTGTGCTAAATCTACTGTGCCCATGCTCTGTTACTGAAACAACAAAACCTGGATGACAACACATCTATTTATACCTTGGTTTACTAAACATTGCAAGTTCATTGATGAGAAGTACTGCTCAGAAAAAAATTCCTTTCAAAATATTACTGCTCATTGACACTGCATTTAGTCACCCAAAAGCTTTGATGGAGGTGTACAAGGAGATTAAAGTTATTTTCATGCCTGCTAACAATATCCAGTCTGCAGCCCATGGATCAAGGAGTAACTTCAGCTTTCAAGTCTTATTATTTAAGAAACACATATTATAAGGAGCTAGCTGCCATAGATGGTGATTCCTATCCTCCTCACCCTATGGATCTTGGTAAAGTAAACTGAAAATTTTTTGGAAAGGATTAGACATCCTATACGCTATTAAGAACATCATGATTTATAGGAGGTCAAAAATCAACATTAAGGAGTCTGGAAAAATTGATTCCAACCCTCGAGGGGGTCAAGACTTTAGAGGAGAATGACTTTAACTGAAGATGTGGTAGAAATAGCAAGAGAACTGGAATTAGGTATGAAGGCTGAAGATGTTAGTGAGTTGCTGCAATCTCATGAGAAGTTGCTTCTTATGGATCAACAAAGAAAGTGGTGTTTTTTTTTTTGTTTGTTTGTTTGTTTTTTGAGGCAAAGTCTCACTTTATCACCTTTGGTAGAGTGCTCTGGCATTATAGCTCATAGCCTCCTCAAATTCTTGGGCTCAAGCAATCCTCTGGCCTCAGCCTCCCAAGTAGTTGGGACTAAATGCACCTGTGACAATACCCAGCTCTTTTTTAGTGACAAGGTGTCACTCTTGCTCAGGCTGATCTTGAATTCCTGAGCTCAAACAATCCACATACCTCAGCCTCCTAGAGTGCTAGGATTACAGGCATGAGCCACCACACCCAGCAAGTGGTTCTTAGAATAGGATTTATTCCAGATGAAGATGCTATGAACTTTGTTTAAATGACAACAAATGATTTAGAATATTACATAAACTTAGTTGATAAAGCAGGCAAGCTTTGAGATAACTGACTCCAATTTTAAAAGAAGTTCTATGTGGTATTAAGGAGCATCACATGCTCTAAGAAATCTTTTATGACAGGAAGAGTTAACCAAGGCAGAAAATGTCACTGTGGTCTTATTTTAAGAAACTGTGGGGCGGCGCTTGTGGCTCAGTGAGTGGGTGCCAGCCCCATATACCCAGGGTGGCAGGTTCAAACCCAGCTCTGACCAGACTGCAACAAACAACAAAAAATAAGATAAAGAAATTGCCATAGCCACCCCTTCAGCAACCTCCATCTTGATCAATCTGTAGCCATTGACATCAAGCCAAGACCCTCCACCAGTGAAAAGGTTATGATTAGCGGAAGGCCCAGGTGATTATTAGCATTTTTAGTGATAATAAAGTATTTTAAAATTAAGGTAGACATATTTTTTAGATGTAATGCAATTGCATACTTCACAGACTACAGTATAGTGTCAGCATAAATTTTACATGTATTGGAAAGTAAAGAAATGCATGTGACTAACTTTACTATAATATTTGCTTTAATGCAGTGGTCTGGAACCAAACCTGCTATATGTCTGAGATATGCCTGGACATAAAAATTTTACTCCACTATAGCTCTACTCCCCATTTATGTTGTGATCATAACAAATTACACCTTCATACATCCTACACCCACTAATATAGATTTGTATGTATTGTTTTATGCACTTTTCTTTTACATCATATGGAAATGGAAAGAAGTGCTACAAACACAAAATACAGTATTAATGGCTCTTATATTTACCTACATGTTTACCTTTACTACTTTTTTCTATTTTTATCTGTGACCTTGGTTCATAGTGTAATATCTTTTCATTTTATTCTGAGACACTTCCTGTAGGATTTCTCATAAAGAAAGTTTACTAGCAAAAAACTCCTTCAGTTTTTGTTTAACTGGGAATGTATTAATTAATCCTTCATTTTTGAGAGAAATTTTTCCTGGATACAGAAATATTGGTTGACACTTTGAAATAGTTTCCCACTGCTTTCTGGTTTCCATGTCTTCTGTTGAGAAATTGGCTGTTAATCTTATTGTGGGTTCCTTGAACATGACAAGTTGTTTTTCTGTTTCTGCTTTCAAGATTCTCTTTAGCTTTTGAAAATTTGGCTTATTATGGATTTCCACATTTCTCTTTCTGGTACTAGCAAGCTATAGTAGCAAGGCAGGATGCTATCTTTGGTGCCACGCTAGAAAGTACAGGATGATCGCAGGCTAAATTAAATGCAACAGAGTTCTCTTACTGAAATTCAGCTATTCTTTCTTATTAGGCATTCTTTGGGTTGTGGTAAGCTTCTGACTAGATTTCAAAGCCCCCTCCTAAAATTAACGTTGATGAGTTTTGCTAGTTTATTTATTACCTTTGTGGGAAAAAAGAGTCTAGAGTTCACTACTCTCCCATTTTTGCTGATATCATTCCATTTTCTGATATAAGTCCATTTTCAACAAGAAAATGAGAAAATACCACTACTAGGTTTCATGATTCGCTAGGAGAATTCATAGGACTCAGCAAGAAATTATACTGAGAGCTATGATTTTTTTTTTTATGGTGAAAAGATACAAACAAAATACAAAACAAAATCAGCAAAAAAGAAAGGCAATGAGGCCAAGTCTGGAGGAAACCAGATACAAGCTTTCAAGGCTCCTCTCTGAGAGGAGTCACACAGGGCACACTTAATTCCTCTAGCAACAAATTGTGATGATATGTGTGAAATGTTATTTACCAGGGAAACTCATTAGACACTAAGTGCCCAGGGGTTTTATTAGTAGGTTGTCACATAGGCACCTTCTGCCTGGCACGTAACAAAATTCCAGACTTTCAGAAAGAAAACAGGTGTTCAGTATAAACCGCATTGTTTGTACAAACAATTGAGACATAGTTAGAAATTCACAAACAGTAGAGTGGTGGGAACTCTCCCAAAATAAGTTCATAGGCATCAACAGGCCTTTCTAAGGTATCAATCTCAGGGGTGCCATGTTAACTTTTTTCTACACAGGGTACTTGCCAAATTGGGATGTGGGTGAATGAAACAGATTCTTAGGAAGTTGGAAGTTTCATTGCATATTTTGTGATGCCATTTCCCGCTTTGTTTGCCTTCATTTTTTATCAGGATGTTTCGATTAAAATTTGCAGTCTTTTTCAAGGCTTTACACCGGCGTTTTGTTTTTGTTGTTAATACTATGCTAAGATAGATCTTGAATACTTGGAAAATTCAAGCACTTTTCTTTCTTTCTTTCTTTCTTTCTTTCTTTCTTTCTTTTTTTTTTTTTTTTTGACAGAGTCTTGCTCTGTCACCCCAGCTAGAGTACAGTGGCATCAACATAGCTCCCTATAACCTCAAATTCCTGGGCTCAAGCAATCCTTGTGCCTCGGCCTCCTGAATAGCTGAGATTACAGGTGTGAACCATTATGCTTGGCTAATTTTTTTCCATTTTTAGTAGAGATAGAGTCTTGCTTTTGCTCAGGCTGGTCTCTAACTCCTGAGTTCAAGCAGTCCTCCCAAATTGGCTTCCCAGAGTGCTAGTATTATAGACATAAGCCACCAAACCCAGTGAAAATTCCAGTTTTATTTAGAGTTTAGAAGTACATTTCTGGGGAAAGGGGAGATACAATAAAGAATAGGGGAAAGAAAAAGTGATACCTTTAGAGTGTCTGAGACAAATAAACTGACAGCACCAGGAAACTCCACTATAGCCCCAGTGCAAAGCGTAGCTCATAAATTAGAAGGTAGTTTTTCTCACACCAGCAGAGTAAGGGCTAAAAAATCAGCCCAGGTCATCATGGCATCTCCTTGAAGTTTGGGATTCAAATAGCCCACGTGGGGAAAAAAGAGAACAAGATAGGAGTAGTAGCTACTATCAAATGTCCACACAAATGTACACAGCAGCCACACACTGGAAATAATGACAATGAGGCACCGTATATGGACTGAAGGAAGGACACAAGGTCATTTGTGGGCACTTCAGAGTTAGTTATTCATTAGACCACTCTGCCTTAAACTTCTAGGGCTGCCATTACAAAATACCACAGACGGGGGAGCTTAAACAACAGTCATTTATTTTTTCACAGTTTTGGCAAGAGGCTGAAAGTCCAAGATCAAGGTACTGGCACATTTAATTTCTTCTGAGGCCTCTCTTCTTGGCTTGCAGGTGGCCGCCTTCTTGCTGTGTCCTCTCATGGCCCTTCCTTTGTGTGTACACATCTACAGTGTCTGCTGCTCTTCCTATAGGGGCACCTGCACTACTGGATTAGAGCCCTACCTTATGGCCTCATTTAGCCTTAATTACCTTCTTAAAGGCCCTATCTCCGAATACAGTTACTTTGGGCATTAGGGCTCCAATGTATTAATTTTGGGGAAGGGCACATTTTGGTCTATAACACTTTCCCACATCCACCCCAGAGCACCCATTTCATTGACACCCCAGAGGCTTCAAGAGGTTGGAATTCTAATGTGCAAGTCAGGTTCATAGCATTATTCTTTATCGTATCTTATTATACCTTTCCCTTCATAGCTGCTCCTGAAGCAGCTCTCAAGGTTCATTTGGATATTTGAAAATGATCACATGTGTCACCTGTTCTTCTCAACGTTCTCAGGAAGCAACACCACACAGAATCATATCACATACTTTAGTTAGATAGAATCATCATCTAGGCCAATTTTAAAGACCTATATTGAATAAATTGACCATTTTTAGAATAAAATTATGGGCATGATTGACCCTCTTATTATAATAGTTATATATAAGCCTCAGGTTTAATAAATTGTTTTATAAATAAAACTTCTCTTTCTTACAGTGAAAACTAAATGCAGCTATATAGCTATTCTCATTGGGGGAGGGAATAAAAGAATAAGTTTAAAGAAAATGCTGATCTCTAAAGTATCTGTGGCATTTTCAGGTAGTTTTAGGAAAGAAAAAGTCACAGTGTGAGTTCTTAGACTTTCTCCTGCTTTCCAAATGAGAGAAGACATGTCAGGTTGTAGGGTGGTCCTCAGGAATAAGCCTTAGGCCTCTATTACCTCTGGTTTTGGTATAATATAGTGAATTTAGTACCCTAAAAATTTTTAACTGACACTATTTATTTAATTTTCTCCTCAGGTTCACCTCCGCAAATATTTCTGAGGTGAAATAAATGGGGTTGTGGTGGGTACCACACTCAGTATGTCACCATTCGTGTGGTGGCCCATGTGAATCTTAGCTTCTGGAATTGAGCAGTGCACACTCTGCACAACTGCACTCACAAGCTCATTATGAACCTGACAATCACTAGGACAATCAGACCACACCAGGCCCAGACATTCTCCCCCAGGAACTCTGGATTGACACAGTTCTACTATTTCTCTAAACCTAATGAATACTAGGGACAGAACCTAAGATTATTTTCTACCCTCTAATAGTACCTATCTCTCCTGAGACCAAATAATCCTTTGGTGATGATATCCAGAGTACTAAGTTCTGGTATTATCATGTCTAATTCTATACGATTTGGAATTGTTTTTGTTAGCATTCTTGTAAGAGCATGGATTGGCGTAGGTCCACTTAATTATCTGTAGCTTCAGCCTGGGGGTAATAAAATAAGTATTTATTAAAAGTAAATACTTTACACATAGCCATTACTAAATACAGTATTTAAGATAAGTGACACTAGGCAGCCTCTTCACTGACTGTGGTATGTGTTAAGTTTTGTCTTTCATGTCCACATAAGAGGAGAGAAAAAGGAAGGCTTAAGGAAAAGGATTCATTAAAAATCCTTTGTCTAAAAACCTTGGGATGTTTTACATCCTATTTTTCCTGACCTCTGAGTGATCACAACCACAGCCAGGGATAATGTCTTTAATGCTGCAGTTTGAACATAGCCCAATATTTTAAATTAAATCCACAGATTAAGCCTTCTTATAAATTTCCTGGTTCCGTTGCCTTACACTATTGGATATATTTCTGTTTCCTTTGCTTTCATAGACCTAAATAATGAAAACCCTTTATAGTTCATCCAAAGCTCACTGACTCTGACATGTGGTATTCACATTTTATGAGTAATTTCCAAGGTACTTCCTATTTCTCTGCTGAGCCGTATGCCAAGATAACTTTCGGACAGTGCAACAGCATGGGTAATTGGCAATTATCCAGGTTTGTGTTGGAATGTTATGGAGGTGTTTCTATATTAGAGACAAATGCAAAAAGGTAAATTTTATTATGTAAGAATAATTTTCACGGGAGAGTATTCTCTTACTTTTTCTCTTTTCCCCTTTTCGTATATTTATATGAAATTGCCTCAAATTGTGCTTTCTTTTTTTCTTTGAAAGACCCCATCGATAGGTACCCAAAGACAGCTATAATTAGGTAAGCTGGCCAATTAAATAAGGAAACACAATATCTTGTTAGCAATTGACATCAACTGTTGGGTGACATTTTGATGAACTGCTTCAATATAGTATATAGCATTTTGGTGCCTTTTCACTTCTTAAAAGGTCACAGGCTCTGAAAAGTAACATTAAGAAAGCTGATATTTAAAGGGTATGGGAAAATTCAAATAAATAGCTTGTTCCACTTCTTACATTTCTCTTCACACAATAAAATCTCTGATAGTCTATTTTTTTTTACTGTACTTATTAAGTTTTCCATTATTATAATATAAGGAAGGGGATGATATGTGTTTTATCCCTAATCTGAATTTGCTATCACTTGAAGGCTACTTCTGTTTTTCCAGTAAGGAATTTAACAGTTGATTCACATGTGAAGATCTGTGTATCTTCCTTCCTAAGAGAACTCTAAAGATATTTGTGTACCCAAACCCATTAATGAGCCTGTTAGGAAGCTTCTTTAAACCCCACTGTGCAGAGTATGCACCACATTGCTCATGGGTGGAGACTATGGTCACCTCCAGCAAGACTCTAATGTTTTCACAAAATGATTCACAGACTATTTATCTTAGAACAGCATCTGAAATGCTTTTTTCAAAAATGCAGATAGTCAAGTTAAAGTTCAGATTCACTGATTCAGAATCACTGACGGTAGATGCAAGGACTTCTCATGTTTATAAGTTCTCATGTAAATCTTGAACATAGTTTTGAAACCACCACTCTATGCCATGAAAAGGTCCTCTGATCTTAGCTAGATCCAGCCTGTCTTCCTCCACACACATTAAACTTACTGCAGTCTCATTCAGCAGGAAGTCACTTTGCTTCCTAACACATGTTAAGCAAAAGAAGTTATCTTCGTCTAAAATGACCCATCCTTGACCTTCTGTCCAGCCAGAGGTAAATGACCTGCCCTTATACACTGCATCCTCCCTGCTCACGGACATTCTGAAGATGGGCATACAATCATCATTTTGTTGTAACTGCATAATGCTTCCTCTCAATGGCCATGTGCAGCTTATGAAGTGCCACATAAACTGCTTTTACAGCTCATTAGAGAGGGTTGAGAACTGTAGTGAATACACAGCTCTGCGTGTGAGCAGAGTCTGGCTGGGGTGTGGTGGAGCACTAATTGGTAGATTCAGCCAGCAGTCCCATTGTTCAGGCAGTGGCCACAATCACAGGAGTGCAGGTGACATAACTGCTCTTTCAAAAAAGTACAGCTCTCCCTATTTTATAATTTAGCCAGTACATAATCATGTAAGTTCGATGACATGAAAGTTCACCCTTTCACACAATGAACATAATGACTACATCTGTTGTGTTTACCTCTCTACCTACTAGAGATGATTTTGTGGCTCATGATAGGAACCCCAAATATTTCATTTTTTTAAATTAATACACCCATCAATGTTTTATTCACAATGTCTAATGCCCACTGAAAATTAGTGGGCAGATAATTTTCAGTAGCTGTTTTTCATTTTTTAAAATTGTTTCAGGTTCATTGAGGGTGCAAAGAAATAGGTTACGCTGATTGCATTTGCCATGTAAAGTCTCTTATAATTGTGTCCTGCCCCCAAGAGGTGTGCCACAGACCATAATCTCCCATTGCCCCCCTTTTCCTCTCTCCCTGATCCCTCATGCCCCTGCTCCTCACCTTGAATTGATTTGAGTTTTTCCTCTAGTTCAAACATTCTTCTTAGTAAAGCATCACAAGAATGGAGAAGCAAGAATCTAATGTACTCAATCCTCATATGAAAATAACAGATGATCAAATACACACCCTCGTAAGAGAAAAACCCCAAATATTTCTTAAATGAATGAATGAAATAATTTCCTGATCGGCAAAGTAAACTTCATTATGTACTTTAAATACAAGCGGTGACATTGGCGCATTCACTGATATTGTTAAAAATAACCTGTGTGCTTGTGTCCAAAGTAAATGTGGTTTCTAAAAAAATAATGCATTTTATTTTTCTGGTAGATAAAATTCTAATAAAGATGAAAGTTCTTACTCATCTAGTCACTCATTTTCTTTTAAAAAATATTAAAGTTTTACCATTATTTAGTATATTAATTTTCCGTACAATTTCTTAGCATGGTTATTTTTTTACATTATTTGGAGAAAATGTATCTTCCTGCTAGAAATACTTGCATGGTATGTACAGTGTTACTTATTGCTTAGATAATGCCCTATTAATTTCAATGGATTCCTTTTGACATAAAAATGGATTTGCACTGAAGGGCAAACACTACCTCCATATGCATCCAGGCTGCATTACAATTGAATCCATCACATTATACATTTATAGGTGTCTACCCCTGTTACACTGCTGAAATGGTCTGCTATAAAAAATGGCCATGTGAAAAGCTGGTTTAAATTTCATGCATTTTTACTTGCAAAGTATCTGGTTAGATGAACAGAAGCCTCCAAGATGCAATCCTTTCCAACATGAATATGCTAACATGACTCTCTGGAAAAAACACCTCAGCACTTCATCTAGTGCCTTTTCTTTAGATTTCAACGACAGATTTGTTTTAGGGTCAGCATGCTGGAAAGCACTATGAATTTATTTTTTCAAGCTCACCTTGGTAAATGGCACATCAAGAGAGGAAAATGCAATCTCTCATTTTCTTTGGGACCGTTGATGTTAACAGCAATTGAAAGCCCTTATGTGGCCTTCGAAAGAACTTTTGGGTTATATCTTTAGAAATACTTGTTCAAGCTATCTATTAATTTAAACATTCTAGACAAAATGTCTTCTTTTCCTCATTTGGTATGGGGGAAAAATACATGCTTTCGAAGCTGACTTCAGGTATGAAGGCAGAATGTGTCCCTCACTACCAGCATGGAAACCAGACTTAGAGAAATCATCATGTTCAAAGTCTCCAAAAAGCAAGAATAAAGCATTTATGACAACACTAATTTTGTGAGCTTCCATCAAATTTCCTTATTTTTCTGTAAGGTCAAAATTTTAAATGAAGGTAAATGTATCATGGTAAATAATATTTCAGTAGGAGGAAAAAAATTACTAGATCTCTACTATGACTTAAGCCAACTTAAAAGAAAAAGTGTGAGTGCATGTTTTTGGATTTTACTTCTAGTATTGTCAAAACAGAATGGAACTTAAACTGACAATGACAATAGCAGATTTAAATCAGAATGTGTAGATTTATGCTCTGTTTCTGTCCTTCCTAAATGCTAAACCTAACTTGGCTTCTCTGGGCGTCAATGGCTTTTTCTATGTAATAAAAGTAATCTATGGCTTTGCATCTTCAGACAAATTGAACATCTGTATTTATAAAACCCAGGTCAAAAACGCTCCAAGATGCTCTCATGATGGTGCTCAAAACTGTTTTGGATTTTGAAGCATTTCAGTTTTTAGATTTTCAGATTAGGGATGCTCAGCTGATTAGATAGATAGATAGATATTGCAAATATTCCAACATAAAAAAAAATGTGAAATCCAAAACACCTCTGGTCCCGAACATTTTAGATAAGGAATATTCAATCTATATAGATTAAATAAGTTATTAAATAAGTTTGGGAAATTTGAAGTTAATATTGTTTGTTACCATTTATTAAACTCATTATTCTTGCTTTTAGTTGGTTCTCTTGTCCCTTCTAATTCTCTTAGTCTTTTTTCTACTTATAATTTCAGGAATTTAATATTTAAGTATTTAATTCTTCATGCTTTGAAAACTACAAGTTCTTTAGGCATGGCCTATAAATTCTGACTTGTATCTTTGTACAGTTAAATTATTACAAAGATGGCTTTATTTATCACCATGTATGAATGGAATATGAATAAGGCACAGTGTACAAATATATCAGCTCCTTTATGTGAATGCATATGGGTATATTACATGTATTAGGGGACACAGTGAATTTTGAGATAATGAAAATGTGGGTGAAATTCAGTTTCTTTTTTTCATGTCTTTCCTCTATCAATAAAGCTATTAAATGCTTAACCTACAGAAGCAATGCATCTCCATGGAAATCAAACTGGCTTATTATAAGTTTTAAAAAACTGGGCCGATACCACTCTTTTGCCAATATATTAAAATACATATACTATAACCCTCAAATTTGTTTGTTTTTTCTAAAAAGGCTTTTTACAGAAGGTAAGTGGGTCAAATGTGAGGTTGAAAACTCAGGGCATTCTGAGTTGCCAAGGACTTAGTGTAGCCGAGAGTTTGAGAACCATTAACCATGTTATCACTTAAAAAGATATAAACGTGTACCAAGCAGAAAAAAATCAGTTCAGGTCTGCTGGCCCAAATACCACAGGCTGAATAGCAAAGTCCTGAGATTTCTTAGATGCATAATGTTCTTACAAATGGTCCATGCTATGCTAATAAAACTATTGTGACTAGGAGCTTTTGCAGTGGAAACTGACAGATGAGGCAGAGTTAAGTACTTTTTCAGACAAGCTACTACAGTAAATCATTAAGGCGTACAAACAATCATCCTTCATCAGTGTGCAATTTGTTTCATAGCAATTGCAAATCGAAAACAATGTAAACAAACAAATCGACAACTAATGAGCATCCCCCACCGCTCACTGTAAATAGATCTACAACTTTAGAAGAACACTTTATCCAACACATTGTCAACTCATTGTAAACACATCTACAACTCATAAACAACTCATTACCCAGTATGTTGTCACCTCATTGCAATTAAAGTTGAATACTAACTGTACTGTATGTCCCTGCTCTGAATCAGATTATACCCGATGAAGAAAATGCTAGGACAGCCAGTTCAGGAATGAGGATTTTCTTTTTTTTTTATTTTACTTTTTCCTCACATCAAAGTCATTTGAAAATGACTTTTCAAATCATTTGTCCAGGTTTACACAGAAATGCAATTGCATTTTTACCCTTTCCTCAGGTAGTTCACATTTTCCACTTTCATAGAGAAGGCAATGGTTTCTCAACAAGTTTCTTTCATAGAGGAAAAGTAAATGTGTAAAGTATTCCCCAAGCAGTAGTAAAACTCACAGCTTTTACTGTAATTGCTTTGTGTGAACTGCATTTGGTACCCTTACCTGATATATAATCTTTTGGTTGGGGCTAGCATTTTTACAATCTCCAGTATACTTATTTTTGGAAAGCAAACATGAGTTTATGAATGTCACCACAATTTTCCTGTAATACTAATTTTACCTAAGGATTTAAGTGGGTTTATTCACCATTCAGATTTACATAATCCTTACACCACATAGGAAGTATTGCCAGGCTATATAGGTGTGCTTATGTATAATATGTATGCAAATCTATGTATTGCTTATGTATAATATGTATGCAAATACATAAGCAATACATAGATTTGTCAGTAGTTTGACTCATTATACAAAGGGTAGGTGTATAAGAAGAGGGTACGCTTTTATAGTAATTTCTTTTTTCCAATTCAGAGCAAGTTTCAACTTTCCTGAGTAATCTGTATAGAAAAAAGAAAGCTATAAACATCATATGCATACTGGCCAACACAAAAGGGCTGTGGTATATTAGAATAATAAACAATTCTTGGGCTGGGGTTCCCTGTCCAACTTTGCTTCTAAAGAAATAAGATATTTTTTAAAGCCATATTCTAAGCAGTCAGTTATAGATTCCTTCCTAGGAGATTAGAAAGATGGTCTCTAAAGTTTCCTCCAACTCTATGTTTTATTTTGAGCGTTTTTAGCATCTTTATGCTTAACATATGTTAACGCTGGGTGCTTTGGAGAACACATAAGATGAGATGAACAAGATAAAATAACCTTATGAAATAAGGGGATGCAGAAGCCTTTGCAGTCAGATAATTAAATGTTAATGCATTTCTCTTACTTCCTAAGTGTGTAATATGTCCTCCCTGACCCTTCATTTCTGCAGAGATTGTAGGGTTATTTTGAAGATGAAAGATTAAAATATCTGTTAAGTTTCTAGTGCAATGCCCAGTAGTGAGCGAGCATGTGTGAAATAAATAGGTGATGATAATGATAGTAAGGACAGTGGTAGCCAAAGCAGCTTACAATCTTAGAGAGAAAATCCAGACCAATGATAAATTCACTCATACATTCATCCTTATGTCCTCCTCTATAATCCTCTTGGCCAGTGTAGAGGGTCATGACATTATATATCATTCACACTGATGTTTTGGGGAAAATATCTTTGAGGAGAGCCATGATTTTCTTCTCGTTTCTCTGTGACATACTCTGTAATAAAAAGACGAAGTAGTTGTGCAATATCAAAGGATGGGCTCCAGATTTAAATACTATTAAAAATAAAGAAGGAAACACTTTTACACTGCTGGTGGGACTGCAAACTAATAAACCTTTTTGGAAGGAAGTATGAATAACTCTCAAAGAATTCAAGCTATACCTCCCTTTTGATCCTGCAATCCCATTACTGAGCATTTGCCCAGAAGGAAAAAATCCTTTTACCGTAAGGACACTTGCACTAGACTATATATCACAACTCAGTACACTCACCAAAATGTGGAAACAGCCTAAATGCCCACCAACCCAGGAATGGATTAACAAGCTGTGGTATATGTACACCATGGAGTACTATTCAGCCATTAAAAAATATGGAGACTTTACATCCTTTGTATTAACCTGGATGGAAGTAGAACACATTCTTCTTAGTAAAGCATCACAAGGATAGAGAAGCAAGAATCCTATGTACTCAATTCTCATATGAGGACAGTTGATGACCTAGTACACAGTGAGGGGTGGAAGAAAGGGGACAGTGTTGGGGGGAAGGGAAGAACAGAGAGAGAGAAGGAGGGAAGGGGGTGGGAGAAGGGAAGAGCAGAGAGAGGAAAGGAGGGAGGGGACTGGGGAGTCACAGTGTGTGACACACCTTTCGGGGGCAGGACACAATTATAAGAGGGACATTACCTAACAAATACAATCAGGGTAACCTGGTTCTTTGTACTCTCAATGAATCCCTAACAATAAAAAAAAAAAAAAGGAAGAAAAAAAAATAACGATGGCATCTTTTCTGAAAAAGAGACTTTTGGAAATTTTCTCATGTACCTTACTCTCATGATGTCAATATGTTAAATTACCAAAGCTTGCTACAGCATTAAGATCAGTAGAATGTTAGTTAAAGAGGTGTGAGTTTTTAAACTTTGTTTTCCCAGAAAGCAAGCATATGAGTTTAAGCAACTTCTCAACTGCTTTAGATAAAATCAAATATTTGTTTTTTCAGTCGTATTTTCCACTCTCCACTTCAAATTCCTTTCAGATCATGGGATTCATTCAACAAATGCTGATTGATCACTTCCAATGTGTTAGGCACTCTTCTTGACGCTAGGGGTCCAATGTGAGCAAGCTGACGAGTCCCTGTCCTCTTGGAGCTGGTATTTTAGTGGATGAGAAAGAGTGAACAGACCAAAAAGTGAATGTAATGTCAAGTGAAAGTACTGTGAAAAATATAGCTAGTGAGACATTTGAGATTGATGCCAAGGCATGCTATTGTAGGTAAAATCGTGAGAGAGTAAAACCATTAGAGAAGTCCTTTCTGAAGATGGAATTTGACTACAGATCTACATTAAGTGGTGAAGAAGTCACCCATTTATAGGATAGAGTCAAAGATTATAGAATGAAAGTATTTTAAAAGTCTCCATTTTCTATGTTTTTCTCTCTTTGGAGACTAGCAGAATGCGTCCCCACTCCCATCTGTGGCTCCTGTCTTCTAAGGTACAGGAAAATCGTTTGTCTCTTCTCGTCTCCTCCAAATGGCTCTCATTTATCAGCCCCATCTTGTCTTATTCTAATATCAGAAATTGAGTCCTTAGAAGATTTTTCACAAGCTTAGTTTTCCATTTCCATAGGCTTAAAAATCTAAATATTATTTATAAAAATGAATATGTTAGAATTAACACAGAGGACAGCCTTCAGTGAGATAGACAGCTTAAGGAAAATGAGCTCAGGGATTTAGGGAGCTGGATCACATAGAATCTTCCAGGTCAATATAAATCTTGGGCTTTGTTGTGATGGAGGTGAAACTCTTCTGGTGCTCTGTGCTGAACAGATTGTAGGGGGGCAAGGCAGAAACAGAATATTCAAGCAAGAGATGGTGGAGGCATAAACCAGAGCAGTGATGGGTGGTAGGAAGTGGTTGGGTTTATACTCTTTCAAGATCCATGACTTAGGACTTGACAATGAGTTGGACAGTGTGGCAAAGGTGAGATGAAAAACGAATTTAGCATCCAGCTGACCTGGGCTTGCTTGACCAGTTAGGTGACTCAGTTATTCTTTCTCAACTTCAGTTTCTTCCTCAAGTTATTATGAAGATTAACTAGATAGATAGCACATAGTCACCCCTTTACAAATACTATCTTTTATCATAGCATTCTTGTACAATACCAAACATGCTAAAAATAATATGCTGTTCCTTGAGATTACAAGACAGATCATCATGTTTTATTTTTTCTCTGAGTCAATAATAGCTAGACAAGATGTCACAAAATAAATTCTGAACAGATAATGAAAATAATACTGTTATATCATGAGAAACTAAAAAATTCGATATTCCAAAACAGATGAATTTTGAAACCAAATTTCCTGACCATAACTGACAGATTGCCAGCAATAATGGTTATGGCTGCACAGGCCCGAGCCAGCAAAAAGGCTTCCCAATTCAGCCAGCCATGTGTTGGTGGCAGCAGTGACTTCCCCGAGTCCTGGTGCCATCTGGAAAACTTGGGCCTGCCTTCAAAATGGCTGCCAGCTTCCTCCCAAGCCATATGCAAGGCAAATGTCTTACTTCCTTGGGACATTATGACCAAATTGAGTACTGGATTGTTTGTTTGTTTGTTTGTTTTCAGGGATTTCTATCCAAATACCTTTGGGCAAAGCAAACGTTCAGATATTCATTCTCAGGTTGTCAGTTGTCTGGTGTTCAGAGCAACCATGAAGAGAAAGTGCTCATTGAAAATATGGCTTTCTAGAGAGGTAAAACTTATGTGGCCACAGATTGCATTCCTAACTCTCATGAATGGTGCGTTTGCGAAAGTAAACAAGGGAGAGAATCTAAAACACAACAACATAATGGTAATAGCAAGCATTTATTGAGCACTTCCTTTTCTTTTTTTGAGACAGTCTCACTGTCACCCATGGTAGAGTGCTGTGGCATTATAGCTCACAGCAACCTCAAACTCTTGGGCACAAGTGATTCTTTTGCCTCAGCCTCCCAAGTAAACGGAACTACAGGCACTCGCCACAACACTCAGCTATTTATTGAGCACTTTCTATGTTTCCTTCACTGTTCCAAGTATTTTATATTCAATAACATTTGCACAACACTCTTATGAATTAGTACTATCTTTTTAATGTTCATTTCCAAAAGGAAGTTAAGGCATGCAGAGAGGCTATGTCTATGCAGAGCTAAGAAGTGGCCAAGCCAGGATTTGAACCCAGGTGTCTGGCCTTTTAGGCTACACTTTGAATGAAGCCTTACTCAGCACTGTCTCTATTATCATCACATTCAGAAAAATAAGTCAAAGACCATATCAACTTATATTAAGCCATTTAAAAGCGTTGCTCTGTGTAGGAGCAGCATCTCATTAATACCAGTATAATACCAGAATAGGTGAGCTGAAAAGCAAGTGAAGGTTTGAAAGCTTATTTACACTCCAGGCCTGTGTGTGGTAATCTCCACCATTTAAACAACCTAAATCCCTAATGCTGTAGTATAAACCATGTTGCTTTAGAGTTCTCTGGGACAGTCTTTAAATCAGCTGTTCTCTCCATTGCCAGCCAGGTCAGAGCTTCTGGGTGGCCTTCAAAGGGAAATTCAACTAAAATAGACTGAGAGTTTATGAAGTAAAAAGAAAAGATGACAAGGTCTCAGCAGGAAAATAATATTATGCCCACCATGTGAAAATTCCCACAAAAAATGCGTTCATTCTTACATCTCTTACTCTCTTTCTCCTTCCCCCGACCCATTCTGTCTTTGTTCTCTACAACCAGATTCCTCTTGAAGGCTATTGAATTCCCAGATGAAAATATGTGCTCATAAAGTGCTAATATCTTACATGTGCATAAAATGGACATATGCACATTATGCTGTATGTACAAGGCATTGCTAAGATCTGAGTCCTATAAATTCTATCAACCAGGATGCTATATAAAATGTTGCCGCGTCATCTTTGCTCTAAAATAAAGGGGGTTAGGAATGATTTAGAACCTGAAAGGAAGGAAAGTTTGCGATCCTCTATTAAAAAAAATGTAAATGATTTTAACAAATGTCCTACTTCATTTTTTTTCTTTCTGGTGACTTCTCATTTTTTGAAGATTGAAACGTCTCAGTAATATACATTCTTTCGGTGAATCATGTTACTCATAAAACTTAGGGCTTATCTGTAGTTTGAAGTTTACAGTATTATTGTATTTAATCTCTGACTCATTCCTGGAAGCAAAGGAAAGGAACCTTTTCATAAATCCAAGTAAACCTTGCATTGCCAATATGGGGCTCGCCAAAGCCAGTGAAAGTTCAGGCTATACATTATACTTAAAACAAATGAATTCTGCCAACCTCCACACCATCTGGTTATTTTTTTTCACTTTTCCATAACTCATCCTGTTCTCTCCTTCTGTACTTTTCTTATCCTTCTGCTTCTTTTAAGTCTCCTCTGAATTTGCCTCTTTTGTCACCCATCTGAGACAATATCAGACCTTTCCTGTAAGTCTTGGCTGACTTTAGATAAATTCCAGACAACTAGCAGTCGTGGTTGAAATATCTGCTATCTGCGTAGGTAAATTTTACCTGAAAATCTGCCATACAAATGGAGAGGCTTTTAAACAAACATTTAGTCTTTGTTTAATCGAAACAGGTTTTTATTTCTTCTGTCTTCTTATGTGAGAGCATAGCCATTGGCCTTTTTTTAGCCCTTACCCCCCAAACTGAAAAATTCTCCAAATCTTGAAATGAAGCAACATTCATTCACTGCATTTTAATATCTACCCATAGTGTTTTATCTGACCTTTGCAAAAAAAACTTTAAAAAGGCAAAAGATATTAAGAAAAAAATAAAAATAATTGATATGAAATTCTCATTAAAAACATAACATGCCAAGAGTGTTGGACATTTAGGTTATTTTTCCATATTTTACTATTATAAAATAAAGAGCAATGAAAATTCTTAAAAACAAGTAGGTGTTAACTGTGATTTTTAAAAAATTGTATCTTTAACCATTTTTTATCAAATTTGTATAACCCACAAGAATTTCTCAAGAGGCAGTATAACAAAACATTCATATCTTTTAGAATTTAGCTTATCTCTTCTTACAGCCTTCCTATCTAAAATATCTAAAGTTGCTAAAACAAGATAGTTCAATAAGTGTTATATTATAAAATATGTTTGTAAAAATAATGTTATTATTAACTTTTCAAGTCCATTTATTAAATTTACACATAAAGGACTAAAAATGGAGCACTTTGCAATGACCACCCCATGCATTTAGGGTCTCAGAGACAATGTTTACAAGGTTTCTTATGGAAAAATGCAAGCAGTTATTACATTCTACTTTGGATATCATAAGTGTTGACAGCAAACATTCCATGTGTATAATTTCCCTTATAAAAATAAACATGTGTTAATTTGGTTACTCTTTTTAAATATATAGTCTCTTGAGTCACTATAAACAGTTCTATAAATATTTGTCTTAATTCTAGTTTTCATTTAAAAATTGTCAAAATACCACAGAAACCATACCTTAACACAAATTTCTTAACCAGGAAAGGATTGGAACTGGAACTCTGAGATGTTTCAACTGTCAGATTTGTGACCTATGCATTCAATGAGTGATGGATTAGGAGCGAAAGGGTTAAGTTGTGTGTGCTGGTAGATGGTAGCCAGGAAGTGGGGTCAGGTAGGTCAAGGCCTACTGGAGTCAAAGGTCAGGGAAACCAAGAGTTCAGAGAGCTGGAGACCTGGAGAAACATACCCTGGAGAATTTCAAGGAAGCAGGGTTTAAGAACCCTGCTTGGAGCTGGGGGCCAGTCTGTTTTGCCGGCCCTGGCCCAGAACAGAGACTAATATTGTAGTACTCTCTCTTGGCTGGTGCTTTCTGTCATTAAAAAGGCTGAAATTGGCCGTAAGATAAAAGGTAAAAGGCCCTTTCCTTGAACTGCCATGGCCTAGTTAATCAGAGCCACCAGAGCACAAGATTCAGAAGGCTGTAAGAGAATATTAAAACAAATGGAACAATCCGGCACTGGGTTGTCAGGAGAGCTTGGAAACAGATTAGACTAAAGGTTAGAGAGTCCACTAAGCCTTGACCTGCCTGAAGCTTGGTCTGCTGGCTGTATCCCATTAGCACACATGCAGCTTAAAACAGTCAACAACAGAGGGTGTTGGAATTGGACCCTTAAACCAAAGTATGTATGTGTGAGAGTTACAGAAACAATACAGTGGGAAAAACACAGGCTCTGAGTCAGAACAACCACACTACAAGTTCATCCCTGTGTGTATTAGATGTGGCATTTATTCACCAATCGGCCTCTATGAAGTGTAATTTTCTCTTTTGTAAAATGGTAGTAATAAGTATGAGTCCTAACTCCTTATAGGTTCCAGCAGGGATTAGTGAGAATCTAAATAAATGTGGTAAGACGCACGGAATGTGAATTGTAAAGAGAAGGTATTATTACTACCATTATTATTACTATATTTTTAAAGTCCTAGACTAGAAGTAGAAAGTAAAAAGAAGAAGCTTTAAGATTCTTACATTTCAACAAGCAAACCCCAGGGCTTTTGGACCCCACTAATATACAGCAGGTCTTCAATAGATATATTTGTGGGATCAATTGGTTCATCAAATTTCAGATGATGGGTAGGTTCCTTGAAAAAATGACCTGTAGAGTGAGAAGAGAAAAAATAAACAGGGACAGAAAAGTGGTATTTCTTTCTCCACTGCATTTTAGTTTGTCTAATCAACCAGCTTCTGTCAAAAGCATGATGACTTTTACTCCATTCTAAAGCTGGTAAGGCCCTGGTATGGTTAAGATAGATTTGGTTGTCTAAGGTCTAAGTTACTAAAATCGCATAGGTGAAATATTGCAATATTTGCAGGTGTTATTTACTAAGAACCTGCTCGATTATCAGCACTGTGTGTTAAGTGAGTTTCACATACTAGATCTCATTTTTTATTTTTATGCACACAACTCTATGAGGTAGGTATTAATACCCGGTTTTTATAAATAAGCAAAGTGAGGTTGAGCATGATGTCAGGAATTTTGTTGAGTGTGCTTTATAATGTATATTCCAGTCCCTAAATGATGCTAAGCATATACAAAGTCTTCAGCAAATACTGTTGAATTAATAAGTGAAGAACTTTATCCACAGTCACATAATTGGCAAGCAATGAAACTGGAATTGGCATCATGTTTGACTGTAAGTCTATGGAACATGCATCTTAAGTGTTTATTTGAGTGCTTGTTTCATCACAACTAAGCATTTACATATTTGCTTTGCTTTCCTCTCTTTCAGAGGTATGGGTTCTCTTTTGATTCTGAGTATTCAGAAAATGTGCTTCTTTCTGACATCCCCAGGAAGATTCAGGAGAAGTTCACTGATTCTTTTGGTAGTCAATAGTTGATTCTTTAATCTGTGTCTACTTTATCAAGAGCTCATCAATTTGAGGTGTTTCTGAGTCCTGCTTATGGCATTATGAAGGAGGATGACTGTGATATGACTATGGGTTTGGAGGTGAGAAAAGAGGTCAGGGCTTTTGGACCCCATTAATATACAGCAGGTCTTCAATAGATATATTTGTGGGATCAATTGGTTCATCAAATTACAGATGATGGGTGGGTTCATTGAAAAAATGACCTGTAGAGTGAGAAGAGAAAAAATAAACAGGGACAGAGAAGCATATAAAAGATGAGCAGAGAAAGACTAGTCCATAAGATGCATGGGGAAGTTGCTAGGGAGGTGCTGGGGAAGTTGCTAGGGAGGTGCCAGGGAAGCTGGGGCAGAGTGACAGTATGGTGGTGGAGGCCAAGGAAATATGGTCTTCAAGAGAAACTGAGTGATCATTTCTGTCTAGTTCAATCATAGGCAGATAGTGCAGGGATCAAAAAGTTCCCATGGTACTTATCCAGGTGGTGAGGCAGTTTTTTCAGAAATCATATTGTAATGTGAAAAAAAATGGTAAGGCAGGGAGAATGATAGAGATATTCTTTCAAATGCTTTAGCTTTGGAGGTGAGTAGAGTGGTAGTGCAGCAGGTAGGGGATTTTTTTTGATTAAGAAAGATGTGAAGACATTAACATTCTGGTAAAGAGATTGAAGCTGAAGGTAAGTCCAATCTGAACTACGACAGAGACAAATCTTTAAGTGCATTGATAAGGAGGGAGAGGCTAGGCGTGGGATCTGCAGTTAGCCATCTCTGCCTTGAGTAAGAGGGTGCCATTCACTTACACCAAGACAAGAGAGGTGGAAGGAATAAGGTGTTTGTAAGCTGGACAAATTAGAGTTGGAACATATTTTTTTGCAAAGAAAGCCTGTGGAGTATGGGCTTGAGGAACGTAACAGAAACTTGAGATAGTTATATAGGAAATTAGAAGATGGAGTTGGCAGGCAGTGTGGAGACCCTAATAAGCTTCCGATTCCCAAATTTCTTTTTGTTAATTTTTTCCACTGGGAAACAATCTGAAAATATCCGACCACAGATTTTCTCACAGCTTTAAGGTCACCAATCAAAGCAGAAGGTCAAATAGCCCATACCAGGGTGTTCTGCTGGAAGGGAAGATTTAGGTTCTAATTAATTTTACAGTTAACTGCTATTCAACGTTGGTGAATCACAGTTCTTTGATAAGTGGGAATGAAATATTTGTTTTGATCAGTGGCAATTGCAGTAGTAATGAGAGTCTCGAATGCTACAAGTGCTCACAATAATCTCATTATCAAGAGAAAGTCTATTTAAGACGTTCCTCAGTTTCCCGGCCCTAACCTTTGCTTCTACTCTTCTTTTCATTTAAAGTACGCATTGCTGTCTTACTGCACAGTTATCCTAGACACTTTTTGAATAAAAATTCTTCAAGAGGAAATCCTGGCTTCATTACAATTCTCTTTTTAATCTGTTAAAATCCATCCAAATTTGCTTTCTCTAATTGCATAGGAGATTTAGAGAAACGTCCAAGAATCTCCAGGACTTGTAACCTTTTTTTTCCTTCACTTGTTTCCAAACTGTGTCTGTGTTGTCAGACAAAATATTGATATAGCTTGCTTAGCTATATTTAGTAGAATCTGGGACAGTGATTTATAGAGTAGAGGCAAATCCATGCTAAACCTCAAGGTCTGGAAGTTTAAGGTTTATGTTGCTATCTATTTGGACTGGTATTTCCTCTACTTGCTTATAAAAATAAAACGATGCGTGAATCGGTAACCCAGAAACACAAAACTTAATGTTTAACATTACACTTGCACGTCAGAAGGTATGTTAGTCCTTTAAGTATTCTCAAAGTGAAAACATGTCAACGCAATAAAGGGGGGTAGAGTTGTGCTCTGAGAACATTAAAGAACGAGTAACATCCTTTTAGAGTAAGAAGGACATAAAGTAAGGTTGGGGGCATGTGAATTTCATATCAGATTAAAAAGACAAAGTTAATAGCACATCTGGAATCTGAGCACATGTACATATGTGGATATAGCTACACATACAAACTTAGCTCACAGCATACATGGCACAGATATATGTGTGCTTCTAAATATATATACATGTACTATTATCATTGTCCTTGGGGGATTAGCTTGTCAGACCAACTGCTGAGAAACAGGCCAGATTGGCCTTTGTCTCCAGGAGGATGTCCCGAGGTAGACTTTTGCGTGTGGCACGCAGCCAGTGCAATGTATCACCACAGCTGGATTAGGAGGATAACACCAACAAGGCCAGACCAGGAATAGGAATAAATCCTCATGGTAGAACTGTGAAGGGGATTTTGGAGACTGCTTATCTGTTTGGTTTTGTTTTGTCCTTAATCCCAAACTACTATTTCCATAGCCAAAACGGAAGGAAATATTTGTCATTCAGAAAGGGGTGAAGAAAAGGACAGTGGGGCTCTTGAACTAGGATATGAACTTCCATAAAGTCGACTCCGCCAGCAGTCAAGAGAGATGGAGATGTTGTAAGATCAGGTTCAAAGGCATCCAAGAAAGGCCTCAAGCGTTGGGATCCTGGATTCAAGTTTCCTGGCCCCATTTACTAAGCTTTTCCCCAGGAAGTTAAGAGGGATTTAAAATTAGCTCCAACGTGGCGTCCAGCTTTGCACTGTGCGTTGCTATTCCACACATATAAAATAGCATATACCTTAAGTGAATGGATCCTATCCTATCCCATTAGTGACATTTAGTCTTTCAGTTTTTAACTGATTCTCAAGAATCTGCTTGAAGTAGATGATTTTCTTCAGGAAGTGTTGGAATTTATTTTGCCAAAATCTACTTTGATTACTATTTTAACACTTTAAAGATAACTGAAATGATTTTTAAATAATCAGCTCATAACAATACAAGAACATTTTGCTTATTAGCATAACCTTTTACCAACCACATCTACTTCCCATACAAAAATATAAGAATTCAAAATTTACACTTGGTGGCCATCTGTTTTCTCTCTGAACGTTACTTTTAAGTCCTTTTCTTTGGGTTGTTATTAAGATATTTTAAATCATGATGTTCTTGCACAGCATGTCAGATAGAAAAAATGATAATAAAATTAGTGGGTAGAACAATTTACGTAGAAACAAGAGAGAGAGCAAAAGAAAATTAGCGACTGTTTAATTCTAGGCAGAGGGCCAAACTATCCCAAACCCCCTCCTCCATCTGCCCTTGCCATATTTTTAAAAACTCACCTTCGAGAAGTATAAATTTCTTTGTCTACAGCAGCGGAGTTTCCACAGGGTAATGTGTTATGTAGGGGTTATGTTCAACCCTCCAGAAAGAAACAGACTGAATTCAAGTCCTAGCTCTGCTGCTTATTTGCTGAGTGACCTTTGGGAGGTTACTTAACTCCTCTGAGCCTTAGATTTCCCTGTTTGTGAAATGGGAGTGCCTTAAGTCCAGTGTATAGATTTGTTGTGGGGCTAACCCCAGTTAACATGGGTTATGCATTCAGAACAGTGTTTGGTAAGCACTTAGAGCAGTGAATAGTAAGAACTAGAACTGTCGGCTATTATTTTTTAAAACTGCCAAAAATTGCCGTCATGCAGTTCATTAGTCTGTCTTTAGTCATGGCTGCATATTGGAGTAGTCTTAAAAGCCTTTATAGGTGACCACTTCCAGGTGTATTTGTATTTGGGAACGTACTATCTCCTAACACATCTGGAAAAAATTTAGCTGCTCATCCGTAACTCCTTGTTCAACTCCTCTTAATAGGAGCAAAGGGATTTTCTATGGAGTCAGCACAGTATAACGTCCCTGGCTCCCTCTGGTTAGTGTATATTTGGACTGTGTCCAAATCCCCATTAAGTTTTATATTAATCATGTTCATTGGATTCCATTGGAAAGGAATGATAAGGGAGCTGGGGAAAGAAGCATCTTCATAATGACTCAATGTGTTATTTTTCCTAAACAGCGAGCATTTGGGAACTGAGCTTCTATTTTAGCAATATTTGTATCTGAATGTAAAATAATTGCATCAGGAAGCATTTTGTGTTTGGTCCATGTTCAGTACCTTTCAAAATGTGCTAGCGTACAGCTTTCCAGGTGCATTTTTATTGCAGGTTCTCATAGCAGTGGGTGTGCGGCAGATGCTTTTACAAACCGTTAGGTGCAGACCTGACCATAGCTGGAGAACCTTGCTTAATGGACAAAAGAAGACTCAAAGGTTCACGACCATCTCTTTCCCCTTATGTATTGAAATTTTCAATTATTTTTGTTCTCCTAATGCCTGACGTAATTACGAAGATCTTGTAAGTTGATATCTGAAACTGTTCATAACAAGTTATTTGCAAATTATAAATTTCTGACTTGCTATGAATATTGACAATCAAAGCCCCAAACCCTTAAATATTATTGGGGTGTCAATATACCACAAGGCACTTTAAAAATACATAAAAGAGAGTCTTTTTTTTTTTGGTTGCAGTTTGGCTGGGACCGGGCTTGAACCTGCCACCCTCAGCATATGGGGCCGACGCCCCACTCACTGAGCCACAAGAGAGTCTTTAACAATCAGAATGTTAGAAATTTCCTCATTCTCTTCAAATTATTTGTTTATTCCAATTCTGTACTAAATTTTATTCCAATACATGTATTTTTATCCCTATTGCTCTTTTTTTGATTAACATATGTTACTTCTCTCTAATAACAATGTGTGTACATTAAAATCTTACTTATTTTCCTTTGGTATAAGGCTCTATAGTAAAAAAATTCAAAATGGTTACAATTATAAATATTATTTGTATGAATAAGCAAATTATGACAATGATAGGATAAGTTATTGACATAGTAATAATAATTTTATGCAATAAATTTGTTATTTCATTAGACATGAATTTCTTAATGAGATAGATATGTCTGGTTTCATTTATCATTCATTTATGTATTTATAAATGAAATTTACTGCCAGAGTAAAACAGAACTCCATGTCAATTCTATTCCTTTTCTCACTTTAGGTACAAGAACTGAAAAACCTTGTTCACACAAATAGGTAGGATGAAATGAAGGAGGTTTTGTTACAGCATTGCCACTCAACCTTTGGCCCTCCCCTGACGATACGGCACAAAATATCGTACAAGGATCTATCATCACAAACTATTTTCAGTGCTCTATATCTAACTGACTAGATATCCCTTATAACTAACTAGGTGTCCCTTTAATTTTATATCTAACTGACTAGGTGTCCCTTTAATTTTATTGAAAGCAAAATATCATCTACAACTTGCCTTGAGAAAGGCCTTGTCTCCCAGTTATTAGAGTCACTCGTTGCCTCAGTTTCAAGGAAGTATACCAAGAAGGCTTTACCAAGACCTATCGAATAACAATTCATTATTCTTCCTCTTCATTTGCTTCGAAGCACTTTTTATCTAGCCCCAATTCATTCAACAGGAGGTTAGGAAAATAAAAATATTGTTAGTTTCAATGCACCTTGGCCAACATACTTTTAAATGCAATGGTTTCATCTTATCATAAGCTTTGAATATATTTCTGTCAAAACTCAGAGCTGAAAATGCTCAGTTCATTCCATTTTTTGGAAAAGGTTCATCATTTAAGCTATTTGGTAAAGCCAAATTCTCATCGTCTAACCAATCAGATCAAACTAATTTTTGATAGAAAAAAGCTTTATATTATTTTTCAGTTTAAAAAATATGTTATTAGACATCTCTGTGGCAATATCTTACTTATGAAATCTAGCTCTGAGATACATTAGGTAGACAGGTGAGTCAGCTACACAAGCAGTTATGAACATAGATCAGGCACGGAGATTTGCGATACGTTTGTCACCTTGAAAAAATTAAGCTCTTTGATTCTTCATATTTTTCTCTCTCTCTGTGCTTTGTTCCCAAGGTGCTTTCCAATTGGAACCATTCATTCTTTGACAATAGTTAGCAGAAGAAAAAGGCAAGATTCTTGTAAGAAAATATCCCAAACTCCGACAGACACTCATTTACAAATATATTTGAATTGGAATAGATGATCATGGGCTAAATTGCTACCTTTCTTATCAGACAAAGGTTTAAAAAAGAGAAAGATCTTAAGTTCATGCAGGGTTGATTACAGAAGGTGTCACAGACAACAATCTTTATTCCGTCTTTTGGCATGCTGAAGCTTTTTACACTATAGGTCAAACTCAGGAGTGGTAAAACTTTCTTTTGAAAAGCAAGAGAAGGAAAGTTATCTAACAAGAGACATAAAAGAAGCCCCAGCATGTCGTGTCACCCTCAGACTCATCGCCAAACATTCATGTGAATATCAAAGCTCAAGAAATTGATTCTGTTCTAACTATTTCTGTCACATAAACCTTGGGAAGGTATACATCACAAATACACATATCCCTGTGATGACTACTAGACTGTACGACTGTAAGCCCCTTCTGAATGTGATCTTGGTGATGTAACTGGTGCACACCTCATGCAGAAGGAGAGACGGAACTACCAACTTGCTATGATTTTAAGCACTTGAGGAACTCCTCTCTGAAACTTACTGCCCCAGCTTTTGATGACTGAAATTCCACTTTTAGATTCATTTTACTTTCATGACCCATTAAAGTGCTCTTTCAGTCTCTGGGGAAGATATCATTGAAACTTGTAACCTCACAACTTTGTACCTTACACTTGTGTACCTTGTAACTTTAGTGTAAATGATATTTTGATCCTTGTCCAAAAATATAAGAGTGGAGCAAGGATAAAGATTGAAGGGGGCAGAGAGAGGGCTCACCAAACCCAGATTACTTTACTTCGTTTGAGGATAGTGTGTGCCGTGGCTTCCAGCTCCAACAGACTCTTGACATTAATCTGTAAGATCCTATGATCCATCAATGTAGATGAGCTTAACTGCATCAATATAGTCACAGCTTATTGTGTGTTACAGGATATGAATCTCAGTCTATGTTCTATACAAATTTTATCACTACTTTAAACCTTGGTAGGATCCTAGGGTTAGTTAATATCACCCCATTTTTGGAAATAGAGGTCTCCTCTATTACACTCCTAGTATGTTTATCTGGTTTTAAAATCCATAATCTTCACGATACCATTATGGTTCCCAAAAATGAGATATTTTTTCACTCTCATTTTTTTGCTTCTACACATAATTATTTAGTAAACAATGTACAAAAATGGTGGTGACTTCAGAAGATGCAAAGGAGAATCAGCACTGCACATTCTAAAGCTATCAATCTCAGATCTGCCTCTTAGTCTCTTTCAGGCATGAGGTGGAACCACCTCTTCTTTCTATTGTCCTAGTTCTGTTGGCTCTGTTTCTGTCTTCCCATATTTCTTAATCTCCGACCTCAAATGCCTTTCTCCTCCACTATAAAAACAATCATCAAAGTTAGAATCCTGAAACTGCACACAGCTTGTCCACTCAAATCAAAATTCTGACAAAAATCAGTCCTCACTACCCTCCAAAAACTATATAAAGTACTTTTTTCATGACTTTAGCATTTTTAAGGGTCTTTGTTAATTTCAAGAAGCTCCTCATAGAAGTATTCCAACAAATTTAAGTTCCCTCCTTGAAGAAATTCAGAAAATACTACACACTAGGTGGCTTGTGAGCAAGAGGAAGTTATTTTTTTACAGTTCTAGAGGCTGGGAAGTCCAAGATCAAGGCACTAGCAGGTTTCGTGTCTGGTAAGGACTCAGTCTGTGCTTCATAAATGACACCTTACATTGTATCTTCATGGGATGAAACCGACAAGCACACTCCTTGGGGAATCTTGTTTAAGGACCCTAACCCCATCATGAAGGGATTAGGGTCCTGCTAACTATTGTCAAAGAATGAATGGTTCCAATTGAAAAGCACTTTGGGAACAAAGAACAGAGAGAGAGAAAAATATGAAGGCTCAATTGAAAAAATTCTCAGACTAATTGCTAAGGGAGTCAAACATTCTTTGCGTCTTTTGCATTATAATTCCATGATAAGCAGATTAAAAGCTTGGACAAATGAGACAGGAGATGGGTGTTTTTAGTATGTGTACTCTTGCTTATTATATGGAATCAGAAGGTAATTTAACTTCTCTTTTTCCTTTGTAATGCCTTCTCTATTTATCTCACAAAGTTGCTATGAGGTTCCAAGTAAATTACTTATTTTTAACCTTGAAAACTATTTGTTCTGAAAGGAATTAAGCACTATGCAAATATAAATGATATCTATCATCATTATTTTAACAGGCTCATCTTTCAGTAAATCAAGATATTAGGCAGGTGAGTCATATGAAAATAAACTGGGTCTAGAAAAAGATCAGTGTGTAATCATTTATAGAACAAACATGTACAAATAAGTCATATGTAGTTTCAGGGTTGAAACCACGGGCTTTAGAAAAAAATTTTAAATAAGATAGAATCAAAATTTCTAATCATTCTTTCAGGGTTTAGCCACTTCTTCCTTTTCAATTTCACCTTCTCTCTCTCTCTCTCTTTCTCTGCCAACCCCTATGCCTTCTCCCTTGTCCCCCAACCCCCACCCCCACCCACCAGCCCAGTGTCTTTACACATGCTTACTCCCAAACCTGGGATTTCCTTTCTGGTCTGTTTCATAAATTTCCAGTCCTTCTTTAAGTTTCAAATCTGATTTCCACAGGCAAAGGGAATAATATAATCCCCCTATTCCTGCAAAGTTTTGCATGCACATCTACCATTCTGACTACTACTAAAAATTGTATGCATGGGCTATCTGCTTTTGGCTAAGCAATTTATTATGCCCTTTACATTGGATATCTCAAATTTTTATGATTAATGTATGAATCATTTGATAATTTGTTAACTTAACAATGTAAGTTGTATGAAAACAACCATTCCTTTAACAACCTTAAAAATAATTCTCAACAAATCATCTGAAAAATCAGTTTGGAGCAAGCTCAGTACTTGGCAATGGGATGGGGTAAATGGCAGTCTATCCCTTAAGGATGTCACCACTGAGTGAGGAGGCAGGCATTTAAAAGAGCAATTGCAGTTAGATAATGCTTAAAACAAGGCAGGAGAAATCCAAGAGTACCAAAGGAAAGTGGTCATGCATCTACTGTGGAATGGTAAAGGGAAACCCAGGACAACAGAAAAGTGTAATGAAATAGGAAGTTATTCCTCATGCTAGAAAGAAGTGGCATATGCTATGCCTATACAGACCCACAATTTGGGGCATATTGCAAACTTTGGGTTGCCTTGCAAAGTTATGACAAATGTTGTAAGGTCATATGGTAGTTTAATTTATTAAAATCAATAATTTGGTCAGCAGTTCCCCTAAAACCCAGAGAGCAACTAGAAAAAGTTCCCACCTTGCCCTGAGCATCTCATTTGCCTTCAAAATGAAAAGTGAAAATGTGAATAATACATTTGAGGAGACTATGACCACTTGGCTTCCATCTTCCTTCAATGCGCTATGCTCTCATTCCTCAACTAGACACTGTTTTAGATTTTAAACTAGGGATTATGAATAGCAGACATTTCTCACTTTCTCATTCTGTTTCCAGCTCCAAGAGAAGTTAGGAATAAGATGAACACTCCTACGGTCTGAATGCTGAAACCTAACTTTCAGTGCCAAACCATTTAGAGGTGGGGGTTAGGTCATGAGGGCTCAGCCTTCATGATGGGATTAGGGTCCTTAAACAAGATTCCCCAAGGAGTGTGCTGATCGCTTTCATCCCATGAAGATACAATGTAAGATGTCATTTATGAAGCATAGACTGAATCCTTACCAGACACGAAACCTGCTAGTGCCTAGATCTTGGACTTACCAGCCTCTAGAACTGTAAAAAATAAATTCCTCTTGCTCACAAGCCACCTAGTGTGTAGTAGTATTTTTTTTATAACAACTCCAGCAGACAAACAGTGAGAAATAGAAGTAACCTCAACATAATCCCCAACCAGATAATAACCTAACATAGAATCCAAATTAATAGAATTTTACAATGAAACATTAACATTATTAACAGGAAGACATTATATCAAATAAATAATATCAGATATGGCAACATTTTAATTAGGTTTAACAAAGATTCACATGAATCAATATAGGACACATCCAAACCCTTACTGAGGCAAACTATTGTGCCATTAGGAAGTTGTAAATGAGGAGATTAGAAATACGAACATCATTCTAAATGTTGATGCCATGGAGGTAAGTGTTCATATTGGCTATTAGGTTTTTGTTTTCTTCTGTTTTGTTCTGTTCTGTTTGTTATCTTTTGTTCTGTTGGCTGGTGGGTAGGAGGAAGAGAAAGGAATTTTGGCAAAAAATGTATAATTTTAGCATTATTATATTTAATATATATTTAGATTTTAGTATAAACTAAATTTAAAAGTATAAGGCATGTTAATTTGTTCAAAATTTATGTTTGACATTTTCTGTAAAAGTTCTATTTCCATAGGAGGTTAGTTGTTATTAGCTTGAATTAACAAATTAGCAATGATTGCATCTTAATCATGAGACTTTGGTATATGCAGTATTAAGGAACTAATAAATTGCTTAGCAAAAAGCAGATAGCCAGTGCACACAAGGTTTAATAGGAGTAGTCAGAACGGTAGATGAACATGCAAATCCCTACAGGAGCAGTGGGGACTATGCAATTCCCTTTGCTAGGAAGATCAGATTTGAGTCTTGTTCAGGCAACATAACAGAAAGGAAATCCCAGGCATGGAAGACAGTGTGTAGGAAGACATGAAGGTAAGAACGCACGAGAGAGTTGTTTAAGAAAGTTAGTGTGGGTTGTGGAGAGAGAAGGAGAAATTGAACAGGAAAGAAAAGCCAAAAACTCTGACTGTTCTTTGATATCATGATAAGAAGTTTAGGTTCTGTTTTTTTGTTTTTGGAAACAGGATCTTCCTCTGCCTGATTTAGTGTACACTGGCATGATCACTGCAACCCCAAACTCATAAACATAAGCAATTCTCCTGTCTTAGCCTCCCAAGTATCTGGGACTACAGGTGTGTCCCACCACACTCAGCTAATGTATTTTTTTCTTATTACTTTTGTAGAGACAGCTCTTGCTGTTTTTGCCCACACTGGTCTTGAAATCCTGTCTTCAAGCTATCCTCCCACCTTTGCCTCCCCCAAATTCTAGGATTACAGGCATGAACCATTATACCCAGCCTCTTATCTTACTCATTTATAATTTTTCCTACAAGCTAGTGGTTTTAACTCTAGATGTACATATGACCTAACTGAAAAAATTTCTAAAATATTCATCATCAGCTCCCTGCAATACATGCAAACACACAACCAGATTTAGGAAATACAAATATTAAAACCCTATTAAATTTGAATTTTAGATAAATAATTTTTTAGTCACTCATGCCCAGTACAATATTTGGGACATATGATAAAAAGTAGTTATCATTTATCTGTAACTCAAAGTTAACTGTCCTGTACTTTTTTTTTTTTCCTGGCCACCCTGTCCCTTTAGAACAATGGAATCAGAATTTCTAAAGGGAGGCCCTGGGTGTCAGTGTTTCATAAGACTTCCCCAGGGATTTCATGTGCAGGCAGGATTAGGAACCAAGGATCTAAGCGACGATGGTCATCAACTAAGGAAGTGGCATGTTTGGAAAGACAGCTGGGAAGAGTATTCTGACCCGTGTGTAGACCAGAGGAGGGAGAGACAGAAGGTAGGAAAGTCTGTGGAAAAGTACTGCAAGCACTGATTTGTAGGGAAAAGGTACTGCAAGCACTGGTTTGCAGGTGAAGTTAACTTAAACTAATGCAGTGGTGGTAGATATAGAGAAAAAGATGAGATTCTTAACCACTGACATGTAACTAAGAACTTGCAGGAGGAAAGGGGCATCATGGAAGCAGAACTTATCTAGGTAACTTCAGACAAGATATTTAACCTGTGTAGGACTCAACAATTCTTCCATAAAATGGAGAGGGGGTAATAACAACCCAATTTGGAAAACTGTTGCAAAATGAAATGAAAAAAATGCATTCACAACTCTCATTCTTTCATCAGACATGCTAAGTACCCAGTATATTTTGGCCATTATTACCACATTGTTGTTGTTACACATTTGATTGACCACATCCTGACACTTCCTTAGTTTCTCCCTCATACTCTCTCTAGTTTTCCCAGTTTCTGGATCCATACCCCTTCTCCTTCCCCTTCTTTTCCTCCTGGATAATGGCTTTTTTGAGTCCTAGAGTGTCCTGAATTTCCTGTTAGGAACTCATTTCTAAAACCAGTTTAGGCTCACCTAAGCACCAAACAGAGGTGGAATGGGAAAGCCACAACCAATTCCAAGACTGAGTTGCTCTGGAATGACTCAGAGAATCCCTGAAGCATTCTACCATTCTGCTGTTTAGACAGCCACAGTCAAAGAGGAATGGGCTCCAAGAATGTCAGAACACAAAGGGGCTTTAGACTGTACACGTCTATTATGATGTTATGGAAATCAGTATAACAGCTTCTCTTAAGCACAAGGATTTTACTTAATTCTTTTAACTTGTGAAGATTTCCCTTTCCATCCAACACTCTGGAGACACTGTAGGTAGAGGAGTCAAGATCAGATCCTGGGTCAAAAGTAAATAAATGAAGATTATAAACATTATTTTGCAAGCATTCTACGACATCTACATATGGATTATATATCAGATGATAACACTGAATGAACATGGTATGGTATGCCAATGGCATCATGGGAAATTGGGAAAATGCTCTTTTGTTTAGGAGTAAATCATCATAATCACTGTAGCTTGTTTTTCGGTAATTTAGCAAAAATCATTTGGAATAAACATATACACACAGGTATATGAATACATATAGGAATGTGTGTATATGTGCATGTGTTTGTGTGTATGGAGAACTAGAAAGAAAAAAGAAAACAAATACTGCAAAATTGATGAATCTTGTTAAGAGCTATATATGTGTTCATTACACTACTTCTAAAGGAAAATGAATTTAAATTTTAGGATAAATAAGAAATATGAAAAATAAATTTAAAACAATTTAATGAGGCTGAAGCACAGAATTGCTTGAGTCCAGGAGTTTTGAGATCAGGCTGGGCAACATAGTAAGACCCACCCAACTCTATGAAAAGGAATATTAAAAATTAGCCAAGTATGCTGACACATGCCTGTTGTTTCAGCTATTTGGGAGACTGAGGTGTGGGAGGATCATTTGAGGCCAGGAGTTGGTAGTTGCAATGAGCTAGGATTGTGTCACTGCCCTTCACTCTGTCACTGCAACCTGGGTGACACAGTGTTACTCCATGTATTAAAAAAAATTAACATAGAATCTATGACTATTATTCCCAAAACAAAAAAAGAGGGAATAGCAAGCTCCAGAAGCAGATAGACCTGAATTTCAATCCTAATTGTATTACCTTTGTATTAACTAGGCTATACTCGGCAAATTAGAGAATCCCTTTGAGCCTCAGTCTCCTCAACTATAGAAAGAGGGTAATAATAATAATAGAAAGAGTACCTAGCCATTATTCAAGTGTCATTGCTGCAATGATTAAATAAGATAATAAAGGTAACATGGGTAACACTAGGGTCTGGCACATACCAAGAGCCAAGTGTAATCTCTGGCTTTTATAGTATCAGAGGAGCTAGGAGTAAAATCAGGAAACAGGTGTCTGGTTATTATTTCTGCCAGGTTACTTTTTCCTTTAGGCTTTTAAAAATTTATCTGTCTGCAAGAAACTGGGACATCAGTTAACGGCTGGACTCCTCTTTTGTAGGATAACTAAGTGCAAACAGAAAGCTTCTTTCTTAGAGTCGGTGGCACAGAGGTGGCATTTCTCCTCACTGTCATCTCTAAAGCCAGCAGTAAACAAATCATAAAAAATGTGCCTGGAAATTTCAGATCCACTGTAATAGCTGAAACAAAAGCAGAAAATTGCAGCTCTCTGTGTAATAACTAAGCCTCTCGTTATGTGTTGCTGTATTAAATATAAAACATTTTCATTTCCTTTGTATAGAAAATTCAATAGGATCTGAAAAGGGGGTCAACCAAGTACTGTGACTTTCACAATAAAATGTGAGTGGTGCTAATATTCCTTTTCCAACTCTCCAGTGACTGCAAATAACCAAACAGATAAAATGTAGCTTTCATAAAACTCGAGGTTTGGTGGCAAATTAGCATGAGACTTGCGCTCTCCACTTGCTAAGGGAAGGTTGGCCAAGAGCTCAGATTTATGCCATGAAATTTAAATGGTTTTCTCCTGAGGTTTTCTTGACAATATCATTGTGTGCGGCTGAGTTAGTTTATTGGCTCTTTTGTATGGGGATTATTTTTGGAGGAATAGGGGGTGTGGAGGTGGAGGGGGTAGGGGTAAAGCTAACCTATTTCTTTAAGAAACCCAGAACTTATGGGACTCTGGAGAATTTTAAAGCCTGGAATTTGGAAGAGTAACACATGCACAAGTCTCCAAATGGCGAGGCAGAATCAACAACATTTACAAAATTACATTGGAAAAAAAAATAACATGGTAAGATCACAGTTCTTTTGTTAGGGTGTTTATAACATAACACATGGCTTTATCTCACCAGGCTTCTGAAATTAGAATGATATTGTTAGAAGATTTTTATAGATCAAGCTTTGAATTCACATGCAGGTTTGCAGGGACTTTTGTACAAAGACGAAATCTCAAATTGAATTTAGACACAGGTATTTTAGCAGACGAGAAAGGTTATTCACGGTGTGCCCAATACAATTTCACTAACTAACTTAGAAACAGGAGGTCACAGATTGAAGTTAAGGAGGGAGGTTAGGCTACTATAAGCAATTCAAGAAGAATTTAATTACAAAAAGGGTGGCTGGATAACGTGCACATAGCTAAAGGCAGTGATAGATGCAGGAATTGTAAATCAGTTCAAGCAAGCTGAGAGAAAGGAGAAATCAAAAAGGAAAACAAATCAACTTTCTTAAAAATATCCTAGGGTTAACTTGAGCAAACCTCAGTGGATCAGAGTCAAGCCTTTATCCTTTCAACATCCCTGGGCTTTGAAAAAGACACCTAAACAGCAGTTCATTGATTTTCACAAAGGCCAGAGACCTGTGTCATCTACCCAATTGAATTCTTTTGTGCTGTACATGTGCTTACCCTATATTGCCTGTCCCCTTACAATTTTATCTCCCCATGTATACATTTCTCACACCCTGGGTAGGACACAATTATTCCCTTCTTGCCAACATTCACTGTATAATCACCTTGGGAACTGACATTTCATTCTTGCCCTTGCAATACACCAGAGGAATTAAAGGTCCATGTCCTCTGTCTTTAGTGCCCTATTCCTTCCATGCATTTTGAGGATAGTAGCTAACTATCAAGGAAAAGAATTCATCTCAAGTTGGAACTTAAAAAAAAAAGGCACATCCAATAATAATTACGCTGTTTTAAAAATAACTATATTTCTGGACAAGGAAATAAAAAGAAGCAAGGCCAATATAAAAATGCCAAAATAGCAGAGGATGCCTGTGAGATGGAGCTCACAATGGGACTGCCAGAAAGCTCGAGCTAACATTAGAAGCATGTGAAAGCTGGCAACCCAGGCTTACGTGGAGCGAGAGAAACAGTGTTTTGTATATTCCAGTTCCTGTTGGGCCTGATCCCTTAAATGTTGCTTGGGGTATTACACTCCCAATTCCAAACAAATCTCAGCTAAACCTCAAAATATTTTCAACTATAGGAAACCAAACATGATTTCTACTAAGCATAATAAACCGGCTCAAATTTCAGGAAAGCTTCAAGAATTTATTTAGAATACAGAGGTGTTAACAAAACTCCTAGGAAAGAATCAAACATTCTCATATCTAATTTTCAATGGTTTTGCTTTTTTTAATTTTTTTTTTTTTTTGCTTTGGGTTCTTAAGCAGTTTCACTCCTTCTCCCTTGCACCTTTCAAGTCAGCTTCTAATGTTTTTGAATCAGTCTCTTTACTTTCTAAAAAATAACCCAATTGACATTTATTGGGCAGGTGGTAGTCGGGTATCTTTTCTATAGTGAGAGAAAATTATTTTAGGAGTTTTCCCCACTCTCCTGCCTTTCTGACTAAGTGAATTTCAGCACCTGATCCAAATCACAAAGGTCATCTATTAACAGAAAGCAGAAACTAATTTGGCTTTCCCTGACACCTTTGACACTCCGTGATCGCCTAATAGTTTGCATAATTTCAAGTGGGTACTTTGGACAAGAATGGTTTGTATGCAGGTGGTACATTAAAAATGTTACCACGTTCTTCAGGACAATTTCCAACACAACTTTAGATGTAAGAACCTACCCAGAGAGAGCGGCTCTTAGTTTGTTGACTAGTACCCTTTGTATTTTATTGTCTTTTTTACTGGATCTCAATTAACAATGCTGTTCGTGACTATAATAAAAAATCAAGTTACGCAAGTAGATACGCTATGGCTTTTTCCCTTTTCTCAATGCTGTCTTCACTCCTCTGTCATTAGTTCAACAACTTATCGCTTCAACACAGGAGACCTGGAAAAGACATTTGACAGTTTTAAGCCAATATTTGATTGGCATCGTGGTTACTGTGACATCCTAGATAGAGATGGAATGTGTAGGGTGGATTTACCCTCTGCCTTCCAATGGCTTCTCTTATAGAAAACCAGAGCACAGATTGATTAAGGAAACCCAGAAGAATAAATAACGGTGAAGAATCTGCTGACGCAGCCCCACATGAAGAAGTGCATTACTTTTTAGATTTATGCTTAGAAGACAAAGAAATCTATACAAGCCCTTGCCTACCTATATCTTTCCTCCAAGCTCTTAAGTATATATATATATTTCAATTTAATCACTTTGACATTATTCCAGAGAAATACTTTTTTGTTCTCTACTATTGATTTGTAACTTCTTACTCTTCTTACCCTTGTCAAAACTTTTCACATATGACCCTAGAGGTAGAGAACCAAAATCAGTACTGACTTATTTTGAGTGTCATTGTGTGGTGATCTTAAATGGCCCTTAAACACTTTTGTCAATATTTATTGATGGGATCCACAGGCACTCTGAGTGATCCCACCCCACTCTGGAGGGGCATCAACCAATGGCAAGCTGAGCAGGGGAAGGAGGTGGTCCTGCTGTAGGCCAGAGCTGGTGAGGCGGCACTGGGATGCTCAGGGGCCATTGATAAAACGTCAAACATTTCACGTTTCTGACTAGCTCTCTGGCTAATTCTGGCCATGCTGAGCAGAACACGACTGTATCCTCCAAGGAACCAGTGGACACACAAACACACAGAAATAAGCACAGATTCTCAGTCTTCTTTTTTTCTTTCTCTTTCGAGTGCTTGCTCTCTCTCTTTCTTTCACTTTCTCTCTCTCTCTCAAACACACACTCATGCACACACACACACACAAATAGTCTACAGGGAAATTAAGCGGTGCCAACGAAACACTGTACTGAGAAAGTTCTTGGATAAATTAACAACGCAATTACATTACATGACATGCCACAAGATGGATGAGGAAAACTTGGCTGGTATTATGTTCTGTTTTCAAATTGCAATTTATTTGAGGGTTTTAATGGATGCCTTATTAAAACATCTCGGCCCTGGTCAGGTTTCAGCATATGTCACGGTGGCCCGTGATTGATGACACCCTCTGCTGCTTCTCTTGCACATTTGCAGGGAATTTAAGCAAAGAGGGAATGAGCTGAGGCCCAGCTTTGTATTGATCGTGGGGAGGTGCGCTGCCTTGGAGCACGGTCTAATAACATTCTCTTAGCTGAACTGCTTCACACGAAGGCATTTATTACAAGAACTAAAATGTTATATTGCTCAGAATAAAAGAATATTGTACAAACAAAAGAGTTAGCGGTGTGCGGGGGAGAAGGCAAGAGGCTATGGCATGCTATGGAAACATGCCTTGTTATCTTTTAGAAGCCACATTTCCAAGTGTTACTGGGGAAAACAAATGAATGGTGCTGCACTTAAAAGGAAAAGAAAGAAAGGAAAAATCAGGTGGGCTTCGTTTTTGCTTATCTGACCCAATTATATGTAACAACAGATTTTCGTGAGAGACGGAATGATAGAGGAGGATTGAGAGGAGTGTGAAGTTTAAATCACCTGGAAAATAATAAGCAAATGTCCAGATAGGTTGTAGGATATTACTCATGGAGCCATCTAAAATTGTTCCTATTTTATAGATGCTCTAGCTAATTTATTGTTATGAGCTTCCATTAAAACAGTGAGAACTAGTCATATCTAAAGACTATGTGTACGTCCATCCACACTACAGACATTTAATAGATGTCTGTCATGCAATTATAAAAGGACTCTATTTGGAATTTTATCACATTTTTGTAAATTCTTGTATTTACTCTTAAGAAATTTATATTTTGTATTATTTAGTAAAAAAGAAAACCCTGCATGATTCCAATTGTATAAACGTCACATACATGTGTATGTTTAGTCATAGAAAAAAGACTGGAAGGGTAAAAAACAAAAGGGTAACGATGTAATTACTTGGAAAAGAAATAATGGATGGGTTGATTGAAGTTTTTGTCTTTGGTTTTTTTCCTGCAGTTTCCTAATTTTCTATAATAAATACACATTAATTGTAAAATCAGAAGGAATAGAAGCATTTCCAGGAAATTTGTGACTTTTCCAATAAGAAGGGAATAATCAGAAAAATAGGTATCTTTTGGAAAGAGTCTAGAATAAATATAATCTCAAGGGTGAGGATTCATTTTTGCAGTAATATGTAAGTTTCTATTTCTTTTCTTAGTAAGCAGAATCTGTGCATTGAAAATTAAAATTTAAAAAATCAGGAACAGGTGAGACAGAATGAAAATATCCATGTGCAATGCAGAATAAGAGCACAGCACGGAAGAAAGCCCAGGACAAGTCTCAAAGAAAGAAGAAAACTTGAGGCATTTCCAAATTCTCATGTTAGGCTTTGTGAATCCCAGTCCAAAGGATTTTTTTTTTTTTGCTTGACCTGCTATATTTACCATTATTTGAACTGTCACATTTATTATTTTGTTAGCCATTGAAGACCTATAAAAATCTCACCTAATTACACTGAATCAGCCAGTGTCACAGTCAAAGCCAAAGAAAGTGAGAAAATGGCCAACAGCTTTCCTTGAAATGAAAGAAAAAAAAAAAGTTAAAGAATGAAAAAACAGCAGAAACCAAAAACACATAGAAAAGCCAGCTTTATGAGTTTCCCAAGAAATAGATACTGAAAACAGTTTTTAAATGTTGACAGAAATTGTTGAGTTGTAAAAATAGATTTCCTAGGACTGTCAGTTGAATGTACCTTCTAATGTACAAAATGCCAAATTTACAGTCTTGGAATAGATTGTGAAAGCTTTGGTAGAGGGATGCTGGGGGTAAAATTGGAAATGTTACTTAACCTCCAAGGCCCTTTTTTCTCTTGGATTTGAGATTTCATATCCCTCTTCTATGTCGTGTCATGGGCCCTCATCTTTTATGACTGAATGCCTATTCATTTATCAAAAGGGAATATCTGTCTTTTTCTTTTGCAGTGGAAGTGGTTATATGCAATCAGAAACTCTACTCTTATTTGTTCTAGAGTGAAGAGCAATTCTCCAATTTCGAAGAATTATTTTATTTAACTTCAACTCAGTGAACATTTACTGAGCATCACCTCTGTATCAAGCAGTGCCATGATCATCTCTTTGAGGTGACTGATGTCTTTGTGAGCCAGGATCTTCTCACAGTGAAATGTGTACACCAGTACACTGCAGCCCGATGGACCATCGGCAGCACGTTAGAACTGAAGAACTGAAGCAGTGCAGGGACGATGAGTTGTGTCTTGTCTTCAGAGTGGTGAAAAAAGAAATATTATCAGTAACTATTGAGCATTCAACCTATGAGAAGAGCTATAGGTGAAAAAAAAGTACTATTTTTTGGGGGGTAATTCACATAGTGTATCAATGAAGAATTGATAGTAAAAACACTGTGATTCTAGGTTTGGGTATTCTGATAAATTCAATATCTGACCCTTTGTTTTATTTGGGGGATTCCTTACGTCTAAGTTACCAGAAAACTATTTTAAAGTCAGGGATGGTTTTGTTCATCTTTTGCCTGAAAACTACATCTTCCCACCAGTAGGAGAATAAACAGAACCTCTTTTAGGACAAAGTTTGAATCTGCCAGGAAGAAAGTGGAAAATACAACTATTACATACTTTTCACTACAAAACAAACAAACAAACAAAAACAGAGGATGAGCTCAGAGATGTGAAGAGAAAATAAAAGCACACAGGAAAGTCTAGGGCCAACATGGGGAGGTACCAGGGTGGTGGAATTTTCAGAAGCAAAAATCCATGACATCATGGTCACAGAAGGTAGAAACAGAGGGCAAAGGGAAGAAAATAAATACACAAAGACTAAGAAAATAAAGGGAAAAAACCGGCACGGGACGCATAGTCTTAAAAAGTTTTAACTGTTATTTGAGTAACTTTTAGGCTGAGCTTCATGAAGTATGTATAATAAATAGAAGAAAGATGGAAACTCAGGTTTCTATCCAGAAATGCAAGGCTGATATCACTGTGTGGCTTGCAACAGGTTCTACTAAACACTTCCTGGTAAGGGATATTTGATAACCAAAATTAAATTAATATACAGACTTTGTATATAGTCAAAACTTCATCGTTGACCCGCTCCCTACACTGACCACCTCCTTAAGTTGACCTAATTTCCATAGACTGGACATGCACCTCATTACATATTGGTACAGTAGCCCTCGTTCCTTACTGATCACCTTACAGATCTTCTACGGAATTCACTCATAGTTTAAGTTCTAAGTATGTGTGTGCAACTCTGTTCATGGTAGTTTGAATATGCAAAGGAATTATGTGGAGCTAACACAAAGGCCCAATTTAGAAAGCTATGTTATGTAGGATTTTGGTTGTAGGGAAGAACAATTCTACCTAAATTAGTAAAAGACAATTTCTCTCAAGAAGCTTGGACAGTCAATCAGGGGTTAGATAACAGGAGTGGGGATAAGTAGATTAGGTGAGGACTGACTAGTCCTAGATGCCTTATTACATTCCTGATGATGAGTTTTGCAGAGAAGCTGCTGGGTTTGGGCTCTCGCATCGTACATACTTGCCTAAGATTTTTTTTTTTTACTGTTGGGGATTCATTGACTATACAAAGAACCAGGTTACATTGATTGCATTTGTTAGGTAAAGTCCCTCTTATAATTGTGTCCCGCCCCCAAAAGGTGTGTCACACACTGTGAACCACCATCCCCTTCCCTCCTTCCCTCTCTCTGCTCTCCCCTTCCCCACCCCCCACCATGCACTAGATTATTAATTGTCCTCATATCAGAATTGAGTACATAAGATTCTTCCTTCTCCATTCTTTTGAAGCTTTCCTAAGAGTAACGTGTTCCACTTCCATCCAGGTTAATACAAAAGATATAAAGTCTCCATCTTTTTAATGGCTGAATAGTATTCCATGGTATACATATACCATAGCTTGTTAATCCATTCCTGGGTTGGTGGGCATTAAGGCTGTTTCCACATTTTGGTGAGAGTAAATTGAACTGCAATAAACAGTTTAGCGCAAGTGTCCTTATGGTAAAAGGACTTTTTTTTTCTTCTGGATAGATGCCCAGTAATGGGGTTGCAGAATCAAATGGGAGATCTAGTTTGAGTTCTTTGAGGGTTCTCTATGCTTCCTTCCAAAAAGGTTGTATTAGTTTGCAGTCCCACCAGCGATGTAGAAGTGTTCCCTTCTCTCCACATCCATACCAGCGTCTGCAGTTTTGAGGTTTTGTGATGAGGGCCATTCTTGCTGGGGTTAGATGGTATCTCAGGGTGGTTTTGATTTGCATTTCTCTAATAACCAGGGATGATGAGCATTTTTTCATATGCCTGTTAGCCAAACATCTGTGTTCTTTAGAGAAGATTCTGTTCATCTCTCTTGCCCAGTGATATAAGGGATTGTTGGCATCCCCTAAGTTTTTTCACATGGTAGCTGGGTTCTAAAAGAAACCCCCAAGGGATGAAAAATCCAATGTGCAAGCATTTTCCAGCCATTGCTAGCATCATGTTTGCTCATCTTCCCTTGGACAAACCAAGTCACATAGTCAAGCCCAGAGTCGATATACAGGTAAACATCACGGAGTGGATACAAGAAAGTGTAATCCATTTGAGGTCGTTATTGTGACTATGTACATGCTGAACTTCTGGCTTTCTCTGTAAGGAAAGGGGAGTACCTGGAAATTTCCTCCCACAAAGCCTATTCACAATGAATCAGTGGAATAAAAGGGAATAAAGTGATATTTAAGGACAATAATGGATAGTGGGTGGCCAACGACAAATGACCACCATGGAACCTTAATTAGATTTTTGAAATAAGATTAACTGAAACCAGATAGATCCTATTTTTATTCCTTGGCAAATTCTGGACGATGGACAGGTATCATCTGTAAGGAATTCATGGCTTTCCTGAATGACCAATACCTCATCACAATGCATATGAACTTTCTAAACTAGCCAAGAAAACTATGAATTATAATCTTAGTCTATTTTTTTTTGAACAGCCATAATAAATATTCCTCCACTGATTTAGGTTACATCTGTTCACATTTCAATTCCTATGTCTAAATGAAAAATAATAGAAGCCAAATATGAAATGTATATTTTAAAAGAAGCTCACTGCTCTAGAAACTTACATGTCACACTGGTTCATTCAATTTACTTGGTAAATAACAGTTACCGTACAAAACCACACTATTAAAAGTGCATAGAGAAATGAAAATAAGTAGATATTTTCTGGCAGCTTAGTGCACAAATATAACCTTTCAACCTTCAGCATCCAAAGGTTAAGTCACAAAACTGAGTCCATTAACCTTTCTAAATGGTTGTGATATTAAAAACTGACTCTTAATAGCTAAGGGTCATCATCTAATGCAATAACCATCAGCAATAAAGAATTATGGATTAAGAACATTATCTATCTATAAAATGGTCATTTATGACACTTGTGCAGAGACCATCTCTAAAATGCACAGATACCCATGGTCAAGAGTTCAGACCTAATATTATACATTATGCTTTTATTAGTGTAGTTATGATATTAGTGAGTTTTTAAGAGAAAACCATAACACTTTTTAAATGTGGAGGGTATTTATTTCAAACATGAAACTAACAAAGAGAAAAAAAATCTTCAGAATTCCTTTTCATTGAGCTATAACTCAGTCAGGTGGAGTTTATTGGCACAAAGTGTCAAATCAGAAAGAAAAAAAATACGTTTAAATTGTCTAATGCCTGCCTCACAGGACAAATCTAGACTCAACTACATAATTGAACAACGGCCACTGACATAAAAGTGAATGTTTCTTTTATTAAATAGACAATTTTTCTAAACTTAGATTGAACTTTGTTTTATTATAATTTGAACAATTAATCCATACACACTTATGGAATATGTTTAAATTCCATAGATATGAATGAAAGAGACATTGATTTTCTAATAAGGACTCAGCCTCAATCAATATTCTTAAAGATCAGAAATGGCCATAAAATATAATCTTACTTCTTCAAAAATAGAACACTGAAGTAACCTAAATTGTCTGTATTTTCTAGACATTTTTACTATATTAACTTGTGTTTACACCCTACAATAGTAAGAAGAAATATATTCAGGGCTTAAATCACGCTGGATCTTGTTCTAAGGAGATGAAGACAAAGGTACAGGAGAAAATATAAGACAGAGACAGGGATTACTCAGGGGTGCATTGCATTTAATCATTTTATTTAATCTTTTGTTGAGAACACTTGTGTGTTTTCCTGTGTGTTATTTGAAATTTGTTTACTTAGATTTCCTCCTTCTACATATAATTAATAATTTATATCATCATTAGAACTATACAATTTTCAGCATCCAGAATTCTTGCTCCATAGCCATATAATTTGTATTTGAAATCAAAGTAATGAGTATTGAGTGCCATGTAGTTGAGTGCTCAGTGTATTTCAAGAGAGAAATATATATAAGCTCTTGAAGTGTTTCTTCTAATCATGTTCTCAATATGCCAAGGTCTGAACTTTTGTGTCCTCCCAAAATTCACATGTTGAGATGCTAACCTGGCGAAGGTAATAGAGTTGGGGCCTTTGGAAGGGGATAAAGTCATGAGAATGGGGCTATTATGAACAGAATTAGTACTGAGGACTGAGAGACTTCTTGTCTCTTCCCCTATGTGAGAACAGAGTGAGAAGGAGCCATTGATGAAATCAGAAAGTGGACAGTCACAACACATTGATCTGCTGTTGCTTGGATCTTGGATTTCCTTGCGTTCAGAACTATGAGAAACAACCATGGGAGCAAACAGCTTTCTTTCTTTTGGTAAATTTCCTTAGGGTCTGTCTGATACTGTAGTGTGCTTGCCAGATTGCTTTCACCACAGAATGTTAAAACAATATAATACTCAAAAAAGCTATGTTAACCAGAGTCCTCAAAGGCACATATTTTAAGAGATAAGGAGAAACAATGCAATTTCCCAATAAATATGATTCATTTTAAATCCTGTTGTCAGCAGTTCCTGTTCTCGAATGTGCCCAGTGTATTATCTTTTCACACAGATATGTAGACTTTTCTTCTGTAGTTACTTTTGTAACTTTTATAATGATCATTGGGATTTCCAAAATGATATATGTTCCTCTTTCCTCATTGATTTCTACTTCATTTTCATCTCTTTCACTCTTTTCATTTCTCTCACATTCCTTCCCCTTCCATACTCACCTTTTGGTTTTTGGATACTATAAATGACAGCAGTGTAGTTTTTCTCATTTCTGTGTATCTCTGTATTTCATATCTCAAATTGCTGACCATCCAAAAAGTGTTACTCCAACCACTATCCACTGAACCATTAGCCAGGTACTGATACAGAGGAAAAGGGACTCTTTCTCTATCACCCTAAAGTGTAAATTAAGTCAATCACTTTTTGAGTAATTGTACCCAGTATTTAAAATAGTCAGATTAGTAGGCATTATACTTATTCCTACAATACAGATATTACTAAAAAGAATTGGAATTGTCTTTAGAGCCTAGGAAAACAATGTGTTGAATACTCATTTGGACATATAAAGTTGGCTACTTTTTATTTAAAATTAGTTCATAGACTAGACTGGATTAAGTAGTTTTATTAGACTCACCATAAGCCAAAAGTTATTATATAGAAATATTCTTTAAGTTAAGTCTTCTTTCAAATAGAAATATGGTTCTACTTAGACAATCTGGCAGGATTTGCCTTCCTTCAGTAGAAGGCTGGGTTCCCATATGTCTTAAGAAAACAGATGACTGATGACAGTCATAGGCACCTAAAAAAGGGAACGGTCTCTGCAATCTTTCTATGATTTAAAGATTTTCTAAGAAAGGGTAAGGGAAAAAAAAGATGATGAGACTGTTCCAGCAGGCAACTCCTCCCAGAAAGCACTCAGTTTGGACCCTGGAACTTTAGCAGTCAACATGAACCCCTTTTATCTATTTCCAGTTGGAACTCCTAAAAATATCATATGTATTAGTGCATTACAATCCACTGATCTTGGCAGAGCCTGCCTGGTTTTCCAGGACAAAGAGCCTAAGTTTACGGAGGGTCTTATTCACTTTCCTGACTTGTTTACTATTATTCTTTCCTCACTGCCTCTCCAGCACCTGACAGCACATGGCACATGGGGGCATCTGATGAATATTTGCTAAGAATAGATGGTAAACCTCGGCTTATTGCCAACTCTTCCTTTCTCCTCAGCTGCATTACAGGCGAACAGGAGTTAAAACACCTTAGGGTACTAGACTCTCTAGTAAAACACCTAGAAGACATTATATTCCCTTTATCTTTTGTTTTCTTCAATCTATTTTTCAACTATGAAGATTGTGGAAACTCACTATTATTTTGACTTACGCATGAAGCTACCTATTTTTATAGGGAAAGTAATTCCTCTACTCTCTCCTAATTTTCTTACCAAATATTCTTTTTTTTTAAGTGTATGTATATTACATAGTGGCTTAAGACATATTTCTTTGACTTAAACAATTGCTATCACTTTTAGTACCCACAACACAACCTCTAAACTTAATTCCTCCACTAAATATTTGTATGTTAGGCTTTTTTTGGTTCTTTCTTTTTTTTTTTTTTCATAAAGCCTTCTTGGGTGCTCATGTTGTTAGCATCTCAGAAGTTTCTTATTATGATTTGACAGCCACGTCAACTCTGCCAGTTATCAATTTATTGCCTTTCATTTCCAAAGCCACCCTTCATTGCCTGCTTGTGATACTGGAACGTTTCTCCCTTGCCAACTGGCATGAGGTTAATCTTTGTTAATAGAGGTGCTAGAGGGGCAGTGGGAGAGGAAGTGGCTTCTCCTCCTGACTCCCCTGTTTTTCTTTCTTTGTTTCTTTCTTCTTCTGTAGCATGAGGCTAGTGTATCGGACGCCCAGTGGAGTACTCATGTCCAGAGTGAGTACTGATTTTGTTATTTTAATTTATTTTATCAGAGATCTGATTTTATCATAGGGCCTACCTAGCCAATATGACTCGGGTAAACCGTTATTAACGTGTCTAAGTTACTCTGAGGAAAGTTTTTATTTCTCTTCCCAGTGGATGGTTTCACATTGAACATGTAACCATGTTCATAATGATGATATATGGCACGTGAGGAGAGAGATCCTAGAAATACTTCTAGGAAAGATTTCTATACCTAACAAAAGTGAACACCATCAAAGCATTTGCATGTTCTGCCTCTAGCACTGGTGTTTGGAGGTGAGAGGCCACTTGAAGTCTAACAGCAACAATACTTGTCGTGTTGAGAATGGAAGATTTTGGGGAAAAGAAATGGAATTTGGATCTTAGGTGATGCAATTCAACTGCTGCATTACCCAACCCTGAGATTCTGATGTCTAAGCTTCTCATTATATAACAAGAAAAAAAAAATCCCATATGGTTTGGGATATTTTGAGTTTCCTGATATATTGCAACCTAAAACATCCTAACATTCCTCCTGGGTTGGGGAACCTGTGGCCTTCGAGTGTGGCTTTTTGAATGAATCCAAATTTTATGTAAAAATTCTTTTATTAAAAGGGTTGAAGCAGAGAGCAATAAAGTTTTTCTTGCTTCCTTTGATGCTTAAAAAAGAACAATCCCGAAATCAGAAAGCCACAGGTTCCCTACTCGTGAATGAGGCTGCTTGGCAAGATGTTTAAGGAATCATCTGAAAGTCCTAATACACTGCTATAATAGAGATGAAATTTAGAAATTGTTATTTTAATACATGGAAAGAAATTCCTCTCTTTATGCTTTCCATTTGGTCACTTCAATTTCTTAAACCATTGAGTTTACTTATTCCTTTTAGCTTGTAAAGGGGAAAACTGGCAAAGTAGTTTAAAGCATGGACTCAGGAAGCAAAAGGTCTTTGCTAGAATTATATCTCCTCTATGTTGAGGAAATTTTACAACATAGAAAACTAATAGGGCCCCTGTTTCTCATCTGTATATGGGTATAATAGAATGTGCCTCATAAGATGGTACTTGGAACACCATTTGCCGTGATTGTGATGAACTTGCTTCATAGTCATAAAAACTTCAATTACTTTTACCTTGATGAACAGGCTGCCAATAGGCAGACTTTGGGAATGATGGGAACAATCCAGACTGAAGATTAGAGACCTGGAAGAAATAACTCGGCATGGGAATAGGCCTACTTATTTGAGGTTTCAATGGGAATTCTGACCAAATGTCACATCTTTTGGAAAACTGGATTTTTTTTTTATTGGAGGAGAAACAAGCCCTCCATTTAAATGGAGGTGCTAATGGAGGGCTTCCTGACCTTTGTACTGAAATAGACACTACTGCTGAACTGGAATAGCAGGGGGAAAGAGGCAAGTTGAATATCACCCAGTACTGCATTAAAGGGTATGTATGTGTTTCATGTGATATCTGGGAAGAATGGAGATAGAACATTTGCATATTCTTTGACCAGCAACAAAG
>CAUYRH010109176.1:0-35000 GCA_963574655.1 Perodicticus potto | reverse complement strand
TGGTGACAGAGTCAGCATGCAACTGTTAGGGAAATGAGATGGATAACCAGCTGTCCCAGTTTCCTGGAAGTGGGACATGAGAAGGGAGTGGGTGTTGACAAGGCCGGGGAAGGAAGGATGTAGGGAAACCCTTGCTTTTAAACCCCAGATTTTGTTTTCCCCACGTGTCACCACTGGTCAGGTAACCCATCTGGCAAATAGATATTAGCATTAAATGGCTCTCCCACTAAGCAGTAGGCAATGTATTACTCTTCTCTGTGCTGTTGGAGGCCTGAAGGGCTGCTAGAGAGGTTAAAGAAAATAGTATCCTTAATGTTTTTCATAAAACTTGGATAAGTGGGAAAAACAAACTAATATACATGGTAGGTAAAATTTCTATTAGAAAATCTCAGTAGAATATTTTTATTCTTCATTGGAAAAAAGTCTGAAGCAACTTGCACTTATTAAAGTAAAATCTCCATACACATATCGTGCAAACTCAGACAACACAGGTATAATGGAAGAAAGGATGTAAGAAGACCAACATTCAGGTTCCAGACTTGTCACCTACTAGGTGGGTGACTTTCCCAAGTGGAGCACGTCTGAGCATATTGTTCTCATCCGTGAAGGTAGAATTACACATTTATACACAAAATGGTTGTGAAGACTAATGCTTAATTATCTCACACGTAACTATTATTACCTGTATCCCTCTCTTTCCTGGATTCTTCATGTTACAAGGGGTTTGAAAAGTGAATACACGCAGACCATACAGAGATCTCAATTAAATTACTCCTACTAACATTTCTGTGATTAGAGCTTTTAGTAGGTGACTAAACTAGATTTTGGAGCACTGCTTTCTTTGTGTGCTCATTGGCAGAGATGTCAACAAAGGTTAAGATACCCTCTGAAGGCTTATATGAGCTGTCAACCAAATCATCAGTCATGACCATGGAGGAATTCCTGAAGGGATTCACAAACCTCCACAATGAAGTATGTCCTAAGTTTGCATTCATTACATTTTTCTCAGCCATAACTTGGTTTTGCATTCATCCTGAAGTTGGAATAGTAATTTTCAAAAGGCGATTCCCCATGACTTTGTAGCTAGCACTGTCCTGGAAGGAACTTTCAGTCTACTGGAGACTCAGGGTTAGACACACACATTGAAGACACACATAGCGACTTGCCAAACAAAACAGAGGAAAGCCATCCAGGTAAAAGATGAAACATAAGTCAAAGTCACCGGCACCAGAGAAAGCTTGGTGTTAGGAAGACCTGTAACACTTTGGTGCGATGAGAGCGTGGAGGATAGGCGGGTGAGTGGAAAGAGGGGAGGAAAGGAGGCAAGCCAGAGTGGGTCAGATGGTGCTTATCAGCCATGCTGAAGTGTCTGCACTTAATCTGGAAACCAGAAGCTCTGACATTTCAGTGTGAAAGAGAATCATGTAGGAGCTCATTAACCATACGGGAGTCTAGATCTGACCCCCACTAATTCTAATTCAGAATTCCCAGCATGGCTCCTGAGAATCTGCTTTTCTAACAAGCTTTCTAGGTGATTTTGATGGAAAGTGATACAGGAAACTCACTTTGAGAAACACGGCTGCAGGACATGGGGAGTCGTTAGGGATTTATCAGGGGAGTGATGTAATCAGATATATGGTAAAGGAAGATAAACAGTTCCTGGAGGATAAATCGGAGGGCACCAGGACTAGGAGAAGGGGCATAATCCAATTGAGAAGCCTTTTTTTTTCTTATTTCTTTTTCCTGTGGGACTGGAGGAAAGTAATGAAACCACTGAACTAAGGAGGTCGCTTTGGATAAGAGTAAAAGGGAAAAGGTACCGACATTCAGCAGGACTTGGGGGCTTACGCTTGGAGAAGGGAAGAATCTAGGATGACTTCGAGTTTTCTGTTTAGGGTTTTGCTAACGATAATTACATGTTCGTTCAACCAGATTACATAGGGGGATGATGATAACTGGGAGGATATGAGTTAAGTTGTGTCTACCAAACCTATGTGAGGTTTAGTAAACTGGTTTAAAACATGGACTTTGGGGTCAGATAAGCTGGGTTTAAAGCCTAACTCTGTCACTGAATTTCTGTGTGTCATGGGCAAGCAGCTTCTGTTCTTACATGTAAAAGGGAAGGGGAAAGAAATTTTGGTGAATCAATACAAGAATAAAATTGTGGTACAGTGCCTGCAAGGGGCTGCTTAGTAAATGCTAATAATATTCATGATTGTTATTCATTTTAACATCATCATCATTAGATAGCTGGAGATTGTCCACAGACAGATGAAAATATCACAAGGATTATTACCAGTCAGATCACCCAGAGGAAAACATTTGAAGAAATAAGGACTACTGAAAACCAGAAGAATACAAATGCTTTAATTGATAAACAAACTCAGTGAAAATGAAGACTGGTCATTGAGGGAGAAAAGCAGACAATACTGTAGATCAAGGGTATAAAATGGCTTAAGAAAGAGGAAGCAGGCTTGGCGCCTGTGGCTCAACAGGCTAAGGCGCCAGCCACATACACCTGAGCTGGCGGGTTCGAATCCAGCCTGGCCCTGCCAAACAACAATGACGGTTGCAACCAAAAAAAAAAAAAAATGTCCGGGCGTTGTGGCGGGTGCCTGTACTCCCAGCTACTTGGGAGGTGGAGGCAGGAGACTCGCTTGAGCCCAGGAATTGAAGGTTGCTGTGAGCTATGATGCCATGGCACCCTATCCTGGGTGACAGCTTGAGGCTCTGTCTCAAAAAAAATAAATGAATAAATATCCTAACTCCCAAGACTATGGTCAAATAATGTTCCTCATATATACAGTTCCCTGAAATAGGAAATATTATGTTCAAGTCTCAATTCAGCAAATACTTGTTTCAAAGTGTGACTAGCATAACTCCGTGCACTGAAACACCTAAAGGTTTAACTTTTAAGCACAAACACAATTTATTAGCAATACAGAAAAAGTACTGCTTTGATATAGGCTTGAACTTCATAACAATACTGCTTTGACTTTACTATTAATTACTGCCCCCATAAAACAGGAGTAATAAAAACTGTGCTAGCGCACTCAGGGAAGACTTCCAAATTGTCCTTGCATTGCCCAGTAAGCCATAAACTCTGACCATAAACTCTCCATTTTAACTTCATATACAATAAAAAATATTTCCTTAGCATTCCCAAGCTCAACTTCTCTAGACTCTACAAATACCCTATAAAGTATTTTAGGGTCACTACTTGGGAGGCTGAGGCAAGAGAATAGCTTAAGCCCAAGAGTTTGAGGTTGCTGTGAGCGGTGACATCACGGCACTCAACCAAGGGCGACATAGTGAGACTCTGTCTCAAAAAAAAAAAAAAAAAAAGTATTTTAGGGTCAGAGCACTGTCAGAGTCCAGTATGTGAGGACATATCATAACAACGGTATAATGTAAAGAAATCAGAAATATGTGTTCATCAAATATTTGATGAATGAATTAATATTCTGGATGTCCAGAAAATAGTTCTGAGAGGATCGTTAATGCTCATATTGTAAGTGTATGTAGAAGATCCTTTCCCTAGGGCTTTCAGGTTAGTTTCGCTTAGTTTCAGTGCAATTATTTTTTAGAAAGAGGACAGCATCACTGTCTTATACTTCTAAACTGAGTATCAGTTATACAACTCACCATAGAAATTAGAGGAAAAAATAAAAGGTAAATAGCAAAGGCAAATTAGCTTTTTGGTAGTCTTTTTAAAGAGCTCTTGTCTTTGAAGTGGTTCTAACTTAGAGTGATGACTCAGGTATACACACTCCTCAAATACTTGGCGTTTTAAAAGATGAGAAATATGACTCACTTGAGGGAAGAACACTGGGAGTTTCAGAGAAGAAAGAAGTGTAAGTTAGAGCAGAGAGGAAGCCACATGTACTACCTTGGCAAGTGTGGTTATCTTCAGACAGCACCAAGCCCCGGGGACATTCACACTGGTAGCCTTTTTCAGACCCAAGGCAAGAATGGCTGCAGCCGCCATTATTATTGTGGCATCCTTCAATGTCTGGAGTAGGAACCAACAGAAAAGGGAATCATCTTGTGACTCTCTAATAATTCTTGGCACTTTGCATCAAAGATTATACTTATCTCACAGCAGTAACCCTGTTTCCTAACCCAGTAACTGAGATAGGTAGGCAAATCCACCAAAAATGTTTATTAAACATTATAGCCAGAAAGAGCAACCTTCCAACATCCATAGCTCTGCCCAATTAAGCTGGTAAGGTATTTTGTAAAATGTTCTTCAATTTGGGTTTGTCTGATGTTATGGGTTTTTAGAAGTAAAACCCAAAAGTCATGTCTTAATCGCTATAACATTTATTCCACCCAATTCAAAATTTTATTGAGCATTATTGATGTAAAAGGGAGTGATGGAATATAAACTCAACTAGACAGGCTCAATGGACCAGAGTTGTTATGGACTGGCTGAATCACCTGACTTTCTCCCCAAATCTCTAGGAACAAGAATACTGGGGATAAAGAGTCTTAGGCTGACAGCACCCTATAAAAATGAGGCCTGTCTAACATGATAAGAGAGTCCATTCCACTGAACTCTTGGTGACATTCCTCCTGTGAGGCAACTTTTCAAAGGTTCCTTTTGTAATGTTTTGCATTTTCAAAAAGCACACTCAGTCAAATGGACAAAAAGGAAAAAATATTCAAGTGGAAACTAAAGGAACTACCAAGTGATTTCAAACTCAACAGAGGAAAAGTAATGACCTTTATGAGACCTGGGCATTGTCTTCTAGGTCTGGTTATCAAACTCTAACATGCTACACATTGTTATAAATAAAGGTTTACTGGCACGCAGCCACGCTGCTTTCTTACTACAAGGGCAGAACCACACAGTTTCTACTGATTCCTTTGATCCACACAACCTAAATTATTTACTATCTGCCTTGGAGAAAAATTTTTCTGATCCCTGCTCTAGGTTAAGATAAAGGAAGGAAATGTTTTGAAATCATCCGAGATGCTCAGAGAAAAGTATAAGCTGATTTCAGCTATAACTCTCAGTTCAATAATATTTTTAAAAAGTTTCTTTGGACTATCAGTAAATTAACTTGGGATGAATTAGTTTTTGTGAAATACGCATAGAGAAAAATTTGTAATGAATCAATCTTTGAAAAACTTCAAAGAGAGTAAAGGTCACCTGTTTATAAATCTGTTTATTTAAGAAGAATAAAATCACACCTCTGGCCTTTTGAAATACCTGAAAATAATATGTAATGCTGTGGAAGAAAGCATAAAAAATGTTATGAGATGTAAAGTCAACATTAGTAGGATTTTTTTTCTTTTTAAAAAAAAACAACCTTCCTTAAGTAATTTTATTTCTCTAAGTCACAATTTCAGTATTTGTAAAATAAAGATGTTGCACCAAATATTCACTTGGAATATTTCTAGGTCTAAAACTGCAAAGTAGAAAATAAACTGAAAGTCTAAATTATCTTAAAAGATTTAAATCTGTCAGGAAGATATATCTAAATGTTTAGAATGGCTATATCTGACAAATGAGATTGTGGGTCATTTAAATTATCTTTCTTTTACTTCTCTGTATTTTCTTCTGTACTTCTATAATATAACAAAATAATAAAAATTACCTAAAATTAAAGAGATGAGTGTTTTGATATTTTTTTTTGTAGAGACAGAGTCTTACTTTATCGCCTTGGTAGAATGCCGTGACATCACACAGCTCACAGCAACCTCCAACTCCTGGGCTTAGGCGATTCTCTTGCCTCAGCCTCCCGAGTAGCTGGGACTATAGGCACCTGCCACAACACCCAGCTATTTTCCTGTTTTTGCATTTCCTCTGAGGCCGAGTTTGAACCCGCCACCTTCGGTATATGGGGCCGGCACCCTACTTGATGAGCCACAGGTGCCGCCCGAGATGAGTGTTTTGAAATTATTTTATTTTATTATTCTTTTTTTAGACAGAGTCTCACTCTGTCACCCTGTGTAGAGTGCTGTGACATCATCACATCTCACAGCAACCTCAAACTCTTGGGTTTGAGCAATCCTCTTGCCTCAGCCTCCTGAGTAGCTGGGACTATAGGGCGTTTTTCTATTTTTAGTAGAGACCAGGGGTGGGGGAGGGTCTCGCTCTTGCTCAGGCTGGTCTCCAACTCCTGAGCTAAAGCAGTCCACCTGCCTGGGCCTCCTAGAGTGCTAGGGTTATAGGCCTGAGCCACTGAATCTGGCCTAGAGCTATTTATTATTATTTTTTAAAGAATATATAATTATCTAATCATCTAGCTAAAGAAATATGTATGTTTATATTATCAATGAAACTTAATGGTTATAAATAGAACTATTAATCCTAAAGTGTGACTCATATAATTTCAATCTTCTGCTAAAATATTTTTTTCAGTTATGGTTATTAGGTTTCAAGACTATATGAGGATTAATAGTTTCCAATAAAGTGCTAATAAATAATTCTAAATGTTCCTCATAATTTAAAGAGGGTTCAGGATATTACTCTTATTCAATAAAGTTTAAAATACATTAAGTCTTATTATAAAGGAGTGTAGGTTAATAGTCCCTTAGCTAATAATGCAAAGTTTGTTGCATGAAATAAATTGTGGATACTAGCCTCAATTTTTCCTTTTGGGGTAGTGTTTTATTATTTTGACTATAACTGGAGTAAAGTACTCTTATAAGGAGCGCTATAGCTCCATTATTCCACAAATTTATTTATCCTAAGGAACAGATCATATGTCCTCTGAAAATAACAATAATAAGTCATTTCTCTCTCCAAATAATCTGCAAAGAGTATTATAAGAATTTAGACTTAATAAAGCAGAAGTGATGCAATTTTAGTTGTGATATTTTGCAAGGGTAAATGTGCCTTAGAGAAAAGACATTATCTAAGTTTCATATAATAATAGTAGACAATGTTGATTTCAATTATTTGATATACCCTGTGAATTCTTTTTTGTCATATAAAATGTATAAAGCATCCCTTCTACTAAAAATAGATGATTTTGTTTATCTCAAATAAATGCATTAATCTCTGATAAACACAAAGCACAGGAAGAGAAGGGGAAATTGCTTCATTTAAACCACTTTCCCAGATTTCCAACATGGTAAGAATCGCCTACAAAACTTGTTAAAAACAGAAACTCTGAGGCCCCATCCTAGCCCCTGTGAAGCATCGTCTGCAGGAGAGAGAGGCCTGACAGGGGCTGGGTCAGCTCCCAGGATCGTCAGCAGCAGGGTAGTTTGAGAAACACTGCTGTAACTGGTTGTTTTCCTACCTGTCTTACCTTGCTAGTCCAGGTGTGCTCCTTGGACTGGCAGTATAGGTATCATCTAGAAGTTATTTAGAAATGTGGTATCTTGACCTGATCCCAGACCTACTAAATCAGAATCTGAATTTAACAAGATCCTAGGTGATTCCTGGGCCTATTAAAGTTTGAGAAACACAGAATACTCCCTATTTTTATTTTCCAAATAAGAATGTGGCTTTCTGCCTCTTGCAAAATCCCTTTCTGTTAAATTTTGGAGATAAAATAGAACTGAATTCTGGACAATAACATGAGCATCCCAGATGATGATTAACCCTCTTGTCATTTCTTTACACAGCCAAGCTCACTCTCTTCTAACACTAACACATTTTCCTAAACATCAAAGAATAAGCCAGTGGCTTCCTTGGGTTCCTGATTGGAGTCCCTTCTTACTGTTCCTTACCTTCACAAGTCTTGCCGTCACTTCTCAGGACACGGCCAATCCCACACTCACAGCGGTAGGAGTTTTTCAGGTTCACACAGATCTCACTGCAGCCACCATTGTTTCGATCACATTCATTTTCATCTGTGGAAGGGAAACCACACCATTTCCGTAATGCTGAACAACTCAAATGTTTCCCAAGCCCCTGAGCAGAATCTCTACATCTTTTCAGATCTATTGACTCTACAACCCAACACCCCCACTGTGATCTAATCACTTCTATCAACATGATGTCAACCAAGTTATTTGTTCAGCTGCCTTCTACCAAGTGGAAGGCATCTAATTGCTTGCCAACTCCCCCCTCTTAAGGGCAAAATTTATGGGGAAATGAAGTTCCTTTTGTGTCCTAGATTACGTCTAATTTATTTGTATCGGTGAACTTCACTTTCCCCAATGAGTTCTTGAAAAGTTGCTAAAGAAATACAAACTTATAGGCTCAGTGCCGTAGCACAGTGGTTACAGTGCTGGCCACATACACCGAGGTTGGTGGGTGCAAACCCAGCCTGGACCAACTAAAAAACAACAATGGCAACTGCAAGAAAAAAATAGCCAGGCATTGTGGCAGGTGCCTGTAGTCCCAGGTACTTGGGAGGCTGAGGCAAGAGAATCCCTTAAGCCCAAGAGTTTGAGGTTGCTGAGAGCTGTGACACCATAGCACTCTACCCAGGGTGACACAGTGAGACTCTGTCTCAAAAAAAGAAGAAGAAGAAGAAGAAGAAGAAGAAGAAGAAGAAGAAGAAGAAGAAGAAGAAGAAGAAGAAGAAGAAGAAAAAGAAATACAAACTTATAAGTTAAATTGTTTTTTGTTTATTTATTTATTTATTTGCAGTTTTTGGCTGGGACTGGGTTTGAACCCACCACCTCTGGCATACGGGGCCGGCGCCATACTCCTTTGAGCCACAGGCACCACCCAGTTAAATTGTATTTTAAGTCATGAGACAAGCATATGTTAACAGAAGGAAATATCTGATAAAATATTTTGTGAGGTAGTCTTCTGTGGTAACATGAACAACCACCCTCGAAAATCTACTTTTTTAATTGGTATATTTTCACACTGTACTGCCGCAATTATTGCTAATGTTGTTAAGCATCTGATGAAAGGTATGGACTCTTGCCATAAAAAAATGCACACTTGGCAGGAAATGCCTACCTTCTTCCTTCTATAAACAAAAGGAAGACGGGGAGCTAAATTTGTCACGGCCCTGGGGAATAACAAACCTGGATACAGGACATAAACCAGAGGTTTAAAAACCCATAAGGTGACAAGAAGAATGACCTTGGCCCCCTGGAGTTAAGACAAACTATAACTGAAACCCTGCTTAAGTCTAGGAACCCAGAAACTGTGTCCCCTCAATGAGAGGGGGAGTAGAAGCGCTTTCTCCAGTGGGCCAAGGGAGCAATAAGGAAGGTCCCTGCCTGAGGCCCAGGAGACAGAAAAGCCTAAAGACACAAAGGAAACCCCAAGCCAGGGCCCTGCAATGGACGCAGCATGAATTTATACTTTCCCGCATGGCGTGGGGATCTTGAAGCTGAGAAATTGATATAAAATTTGGCTCAAACCAGGTGATATGGTTCGGATATTTGCCCTCTTTAAACCTCATGCTCAAATTTAATCCCAATGTTGGAAGTGGAGTCCGATGGTAGATGTTCGGGTCAGGGGCAGGGACCTCTCATGAATGGCTGGGTGCCATTTCTTGGTAATGAGTGAGTTCTCACTTTATTAGCTACTGCATTAGCTGGTTGTTAAAAAATGGGTATCCCCCTTTCTCTCTCCGGCTTCCTCTCTTGCCATGTGATCCCTGCCACCGCGAGTGGAAGCAGCCCCAGGCTGTGACCAGATGCCCAGTCTTGTAGCCAGCAGAACCATGAGGCAGATAAAACCATTTTTCTTTATAAATATAGCCTCAGGTATTCCTTTATAGCAACACTAAACAGACTAAGACACCAGGTGTTAAGAGCCACACAGAAAGACAATGACGGGAGATGATTTGCTTTCTAGACATGAGGAATGCAGGACACACGAGGAAGTGATCCACTGTGAGAGAGCCTTGGCAAGATAACAAGCAGGGCTTGAACTCCAGATAACAGAAAAATCCAGAAAAGTCCATAATACAAATACGCATATTTTAAGAATGACTAAAATGATAAAAGATGGTAACCGAAATAAAAGAAGTGGGTAAAAAGACAAGGCAGAACTAAAAGCAAACAAACAAACATACACAGTAGAACTTGTAGACATGAAAGAGTCACTAAGATTCCAGTCTTCACTGTGGTCCCTTCTTCCCTTTACTTCATTATCCTGCCTGGAAAGTGGACAGTTAGAGACTAGTGACCCTCCTGGATGTGGACGTGGTCATCTCTGCATTTGGGTTCCTTAGAGGCCTCTGTTCCAAGCCTGGATTGCTTACCTTAGGATTGATTTTTTTTTTTGCACTTTTATTTATTTTTTTGGGGGTCGGGGCTGGGTTTGAACCTGCCACGTCCGGTATATGGGGCCAGCGCCCTACTCCTTTGAGCCACAGGCGCCGCCCCGGGATTGATTTTTTGTTTGAGACAGAGTCTCACTTTGTTGCCCTCGGTAGAGTGCTGTGCTGTCACAGCTCACAGCAACCTCAAACTCTTGGGCTTAAGCGGTTCTCTTGCCTCAGCTTCCCAAGTAGCTGAGGCTACAAGTGCCTGCCACAATGCCTGGCTCTTTTTTGGTTGCAGTTGTCATTGTTGTTTTGCTGGCCTGAGCTGGGTTCAAACCCTCTCAGCCTTGGTGTATGTGGCTGGCACCATAACCACTGTGCTATGGGCGCCACACCCGGACTGATTTTTTTTTTTTTTAATGTGAGGGAGAGGTAAACTACTTCTGTAAGCCATTGTTATTTGAGGGTTTATTATTGCAGACAATTCAGATACTCTATGCCCTAGCAGTTCCATTCTTATGATAACACCCTAGAGAAAATCTCACACATTGAGCAAGGTAATCTTTTTATATTAAGTTTAAGAACACATAAAACAATGCTATACATTGTTATAGGTACAAACATAAACAATAAAAGCATAAAGATAGGGACCGGAAGAACACAGCTAACTTCACAATAGTGATTCCCCCTGGAGGGTGAGGGAAGGAAATAGATGGAGTGGGATAGCTTGACTTGTATCTGCAAGGGAAGTAAAGTACATTACGGACTTTTATGCACATTAAAAGACAAAGGAAGCAAAATTTAAGCACAGTTACATCTGGGCACAAAGGTATCTGTTGTACTATTTTCTTGTGCTCTGCCTGAAAAAATTGTATGATTTAAAATAAATTATTTAAAAGAAATAATTAAAATTATGCTACGTTTAAAGAAATACTAAAGAGAAATCGTGTGTCATAAACACAAAAGCCTGCTTATAATTTCAGAGGATGTGTGATCTCCCCGAAGCCCACTGACCCTAGATAGGAACTTGGGGCTTCGATAGATGAACATGTCCAAGATAAATTAGGGAAGAGATGTGTGTGGTGTCTCAGTCTGTTTGTGTTGCTGTAAAGGAATACCCGAGACTGGGTAATTTATAAAGAGGTTCAGGCTCGGCGCCTATGGCTCAACAGGCTAAGGCACCAACCATGTACACCTGAGCTGGCGGGGTCGAATCCAGCCCGGGCCCACCAAACAACAACGACGGCTGCAACCAAAAACTGGCCGGGCTTTGTGGCAGGCGCCCGTAGTCCCAGCTACTTGGGAGGCAGAGGCAGGAGACTCGCTTGAGCCCAGGGATTGGAGGTTGCTGTGAGCTGTGATGCCATAGCACTCTATCCAGGGTGACAGCTTGAGGCTCTGTCTCAAAAAAAAAAAAAAAAAAAAAAAAGAGGTTCATTTGGCTCATGGGTCTGCAGACTGTACGAGAATCATGGTGCCACCATCTACTTCTGGTAAGAACCTCAGGAAGCTTCCAATCATGACAGAAGGTGAAAGGGGAGCAGTTGTGTCGTGAGGTCAGAGAGAGAGCAAGAGAGAGGAGGAGGTGCCAGGCTCTTTTTAATAATCTGTTCTCACTTGCACTAACACAGTGAAAACTCACTCAGCACCTCAGGGACGGCACCAAGCCATTCATGAGGGATCTGCTCCTAAATCTCCCCCGAGGCCCCACCTCTAACAGGGGATCAAATTTCACATGAGATGGGGAGGGGACAAATATCCAAACTGTATCATATAATATGCTACCTTTGATGTAAAAGAAACCAGGAAATAATCACACACATTTGCACTTTTATATATTCCTGAAGACAGCCTGGAAGCATACATAAAGAAATAATACAAGACATAATTAGGGAAGGGGTGGAGGGAGGGCAAAATGGAACAATGGTGCAGACGGGCAACTGAGAGCTGGACGTTTCACTGTATAGCTTTTCATGCTGCTTAATTTGGGAGTGAATCATTTAAATGTATTACTCAATCAAAAGTTATATTAGAACAAAAGCAAAGAAACTGAACAAACAACTCCTGGCTTAAAATGAAGCCAAATATTTTCCTTTTTCTTTTTGTTTTGAGACAGAGTCTCACTGTGTCGCCCTTGGTTGAGTGCCATGGCCACATAGCTCACAGCAACCTCCAGCTCTTGGGCTTAAACTATTCTCTTGCCTCAGCCTCCCTAGTAGCTGGGACTATAGGCGCCCGTCACAATGCCCATCTATTTTCTGTTGAACTTGTCATTGTTTAGCTGGCTTGGGCTGGGTTCGAACCCACCAGCCTCAGTGTATGTGGCTGGTGCTGTAACCACTGTGCTATGGGCGCTGAGCCTGAAGCCAAATATTTTTCAATAGATGTCATGCATGAGCGTGTACAGAGATTATGGAAGCCACTATTGTCCTTACCCCGAGCCATGATCATTAAACCAAATAGCCAGAATGGACCATTTGAGACCCCTAACAGCCCCTATGGCAAGGCCTACACATGCTCCATAGGACAGTCAGTGGGGTTCATTTATGCGATTGAAAAGCAAAAGCTTTTTCTAAAATAAGAAGCCTTTTATAGCCCCTTCCCCCTAATCCCTTATCCCATCCTACCCCATTAATGTTCTTCTCGGAGGGAAGAGAGTGGGAGTCAGGTAATCCTCCCCTTCCTCTTTAGACTTGTTTCACATCTATTTGAGTCTGAATCCAAAAACCTTCATAACATTAGAGAAAGAGGGATGATCTTCAATATTGGGTTTTTCATCTCTTTTCTCTTCCAGTTATAGAAAACAAAATATTATGTACAAATCAACAACTCTATATTTAATTTCTAATTTGCTAGTAGTCACATTAAAACTTTTTAAAAAGGGGAGGCACCTATGGCTCATCGAGTAGGGCGCCGGCCCCATATACCAAAGGTGGCGGGTTCAAACCCGGCCTCGGCCGAACTGCAAAACAGAAAAATAGTGCCACGGCACTCTACCAAGGGCGATAAAGTGAGACTCCGTCACCACCAAAAAAAAAAAAAACAAAACACCTGGCTATTTTTTGTTGCACTTTGGCTAGGGTCGGGTTAGAACCCACCACCCTCGGTATATGGGGCTGGCACCCTACCCATTGAGCAACAGGCACCACCCATGCCTGGCTATTTTTTGTTGTAGTTGTCATTGTTGTTTAGCAGCCCTGGGCTGGGTTCAAACCCTCCAGCCCTGGTGTATCTGGCAGGCGCCCTAGTCACTAGCTACATGAGCCATGCTCATGTTTTTAAATTTACGAAATGAGATTCTATTTTATTTGTTATTTCTAGTTGATTCTGGTGAATACTTTGTTCTTTTTATTTCTTGTTCTTCTGTTCTTACCTTTTTTTCTTTTTTCTTAAATTGTTATAGATTATATCATTAGGTATCAAAGTATGAACATTCTATAGCTTCTTTTTACCAACTTGAAGCAGGAGTCTCTTAAATGAAAGCATACTTAATTAAACACACGTTAATAGTTATTATTTACATGATAATGGCGCATATAGCAAAGTTGAGAATCTACTGGAATTTTTGTCTTTAACTTAAAATCCTTCACTACTACACCATACCCATGCCACGTCTTTCATTTTCATTTAGTCATTTTTTCTGTTCCAGAAATACTTTCTGAGCACCTACTATATACTAGATACATTTCTTCTCAATTTTTTCTCTCTTTTTTTTTTTTGTAGACACAGAGCCTCACTTTATTGCCCTCGGTAGAGTGCCGAGGCGTCACACAGCTCACAGCAACCTCCAACTCCTGGGCTTAAGTGATTCTCTTGCCTCAGCCTCCTAAGTAGCTGGGACTCCAGGCGCTCACCAAAACGCCCACCTATTTTTCTATCTTTGCAGTTTGGCAAGGCCGGGTTTGAACAGGCCACCTTCAGTATATGGGGCCAGCACCCTACTTGATAAGCCACAGGCGCCGCCACCCCCCCCTTTTTTTTTTGAGACAGTCTCACTCTGTTGTCCAAGCTAGAGTACCATGTACGTCAGCCTAGCTCACAACAACCTCAAACTCCTGGGCTGAAGTGATCCTCCAGCCTAAGCCTTTTGAGTAGCTAGGACTACAGGTGCTCATTACAATACCCAGCTAATTTTTCTATTTTTAGTAAAGCCTCACTTTGCTTAGGCTGGTCTCAAAATCCTGAGCTCTACTTCCCAGAGTGCTAGGATTACAGGCAGGAACCACTGCACCCGGCCTATAACAGGTACATTTCTAGATGTTAGGATATGTAAGTGATAAAAAAAAAAAAACCTGCCCTAAAAGGCCTTACTTTCTAGTGGAAACAGGTTGTAAACTCAAAAGCAGATATAGAATATATGTCGGGGTCCGCAAACTTTCCCTTTAAAGAGCCAAGAGTAAATCTTTTAGGCTTTCTAGGCCATGTGTGTTTGTTGCAACTATTCAATGCCACCATTATAGTGAAAAATTAACAACATACGACATGTTAAAACGTGGGCTGTGTTTCAGGAAAACTTTACTTACAAAAATTTGTAGTAGGTGTCAGATTTAGCCCACTGGCCATAGTTTACAAACTCCTGTTACAAGTGTAATAAGTCTTAATAGGGAAAAACAGTGGAGTCAAGGTACTAATAAGTTCCAGAGATAATGAAAAATGCACTCATTGATAAGACTTTATCTTAGTAAAAACTTTTTAAAAGTAAAGGAAAGATGAATGTATGGGCAAGAAAGACCTCAGGCAGAAGAACCAAGATGTGCAAAAGTATAGTAGCTGGAGCATGGTTAGGTTTTTCAAGGAACACTCAATAGGCTGATAAGATCAGGAAGAAAAGCAGCAAGAGATAAGGACAGGCTCTGCGCCTATAGCTCAGTGGCTAGGGCGCCAGCCACATACACTGGCTGGCAGGTTCAAACCCTGCCAGGACCTGCTAAACAACAATGACAACAACAACAAAAAAATAGCTGGGCATTATGATGGGTACCTACAGTCCCAGCTCCTTGGGAGGCTGAGGCAAGAGAATTGCTTAAACCCAAGAGTTTGAGGTTGCTGTGAGCTGTGATGCCACAGCACTCTACCGAGGGTGACATAACAAGCCAAAAAAAAAAAAAAGAGAGATACAGTCAGAGTGCCAAAGATAGTGCTATATTGCGTGGGACTTATAAGCCATTATAAAGTTTAAATTTTTACCCTGAGGAACAAACCAGTGGGTGGTGACATGATTTGACTTACCTTTGAAAGAGATCTCTGACTTCAGTCAGAGTATCTGCTGAACTGTACTACAGCAGAACAAGAATGAAAGTTAGACCATATTGGAGTTGCTCAAAAATCCAAAGAAGAAGTGATGAGTGCTTAGAACTGCACAAAAGTTGCTATGGTCTGAATGTTTACATCCCCCAAGATTCTTATGTTGAAATCCTGTTCTCCAAGGGGATAATATTAGGAGGTAGAGCCTTTTGGGAGGTAATAAGGTCATAAAGGTAAAGGTCTCATGAACAGGATTAGTACCCTTATAAAACAAGCCTAAGGGACCTCCTTTGCTCAACTACCATGTGAGCACTTAGTGAGAAGGAACCAATAGTGAACCAGGAAATGAGCCCTCAACAGATAAATCTCACAAATGACAAAATTTCCATCTTTTTAAAGACTGAATAGTATTCCATTATGTACATGTAGCACATTTTCTTTACCCATCCCTCTGTTAAAGACACTTAGGTTGATTCCACATCTTAGCTACTATTAATAATGTTGCAATGAACATAAAAGTGCAGGCATCTCTTCAACATACTAATTTCAAATCTTTTGAGTAAATAACCAGAAGTGACACTGCTGGATCATAAAGTAATTCTAATTCTAGATTTTTGAGAAATCTTCATATAGTTTTCCCAAATGGCTGTATAAATTTGTGTTCTCACCAACAGTGTATAAGTATCCCCATTTCTCCACACCCTTTTCATGATTTGTTTTTTTAATAATAGCCATTCTGACAGGTGTAAGTTAATCATCTAATTGCAGTTTTCTTTCTTTTTTTTTTTTGAGACAGAGCCTCAGCTGTCACCCTGGGTAGAGTGCCGTGGTGGCATCACAGCTCACAGAAACTTCCAATTCCTGGGCTCAAGCGAGTCTCCTGCCTCTGCCTCCCAAGTATCTAGGATTACAGGCGCCCGCCACAATGCCCGGCTATTTTTTGGTTGCAGCCGTCATTGTTGTTTGGCGGGCCCGGGAGGGATTCAAACCTGCCAGCTCAGGTGTACGTGGCTGACACCTTAGCCCATTGAGCCACAGGTGCTGAGCCCTCATCGTAGTTTTCATTTGCATTTCCCTAATGATCAGTGATGTTGAGCATTTGTTCATGTATCTGCTGGCCATCTGTATGTCTTCTTTTGAAAAATGTCTGTCACCCATTTATTCTTTTTCTTTTTTTCAGACAGAGCCCCCATCTGTCACACTGGGTAGAGTGCTTTGGTGTCACAGCTCACAGCAACCTCCAACTCCTGGGCTCAAGCAATTCTCTGGCCTCTGCCTCCCAAGTAGATGGGACTACAGGCAACTGCCACAATGCCCAGCCAGTTTTTGGTTACAGTGTCATTGTTGTTTGGCGGGCCTGGGCTGGATTAGAACCCGCCAGCTCAGGTATATGTGGCTGGCGCCTTAGCCACTTGAGCCACAGGCACAAAGCCTCACCCATTTATTCTTTCTCTCTCTCTCTCTTTTTTTTTTTTGTGAGACAGAGCCTCAAGCTGTCGCCCTGGGTATGATGAACCCAATACAAACCCGCCAGCTCTAGTGTATGTGGCTGGCACCTTAGCTGCTTGAGCTATAGGCACCAAGCCCCCGGACCATATTTTAATCCAATTATTTGTTTGCTTTCTATGGAATTGAAGCAGTATATACAGTATTTTGGATATAACCCCTTATCACACATATGGCTTCCAAATATTTTCTCCCAATCCTCAGGTTTTATCTTTACTATTAATTGTTAACTTTGTTGTGAGGAAGCCTTTTATTTTTGTAGAATCTCATTTGTCTATTTTAGCTTTTGTTGCTTGAGCTTTTGGAGTCAAATCTAAAAAATGATTGCCCAGACAAGTGTCATGTAGTTCTCCCCCTATGTTTTCTCCTAATAGTGTTAGAGTTTTAGGTGTTATGTCTTTAATCCATTTTGAGTTACTTTTACATTGTGTGAGATTAATATCCAATATTCTTCTGCACGTGTATATGCAGTTTTCCCAATACCATTTCCGAAAGAGATTGTCTTCTTCCAATGTGTATGCGTAGCACCTTTTCAATATGCCATACATGCATGGGTTAATTATTAAGCTATCTATTTCATTGGTTAATGAATCTATTTTTATACCAATATCATGGTGTTATTTTATTATTTTATTTTATTTGAGACTGACTCACACTTTGTTATCCTCAGTAGAGTGCCATGGCATCATAGCTCACAGCAATCTCAAAAGATTGGGCTCAAGTGATCTTCTTGTTTCAGCCTCCAGAGTACTTAAGAGTACAGGCATCCCCCACAACACCCAGTTCTTGCTGTTGCTCAGGCTGGTCTTAAACTCCTGAACTCAAGCGATCCACCCACCTCTGCCTTCCAGAGTGCTAGGATTAAGGCTTAAGCCACTGTACACAGCATATTTTACTTAATTTTTGAGATAGAGTCTCACTTTGTCAACCTTGGTAATGTGGCATGACGTCATAACTCACAGCAAACTCAATCTCTTAGGCTCAAATGATCTTCTTGCCTCTGCCTCCAGAGTAGCTGCGACTACAGGCACCTGCCAATATGCCTGACTATTTTTAGAGATGGGGTCTCACTCTTACTCAAGCTGGTCTCCTGAGCACAAGTAATTCACCTGCCTTGACCTACCAGAGTGCTAAGATTATAGCTGTGAGCCACCACGACTGGTTCCATGGTGTTTTAATTACAATTGCCTTGCAGTGTAGTTTGAAATCAGGTAGTGTGATGCCACTAGCATTGCCCTTTTTACTTATGATTGCCTTAGCTTTGTGGGGGGTTTTGTATTTCCATATGAATTTTAGGATCATTTTTTCTATTTCTATAAAGAATTTCATTGGAATTCTTTTTTTTTTCTCATTAAATCATAGCTGCGTACATTAGTGTAATCAAGGGGTACAATGTGCTGGTTTCATATACAATATGAAATGTTTTCATAAAACTGTTTAACATACCTTTCATGGCATTTTCTTAGTTATTGTATGAAGACATTTGTATTCTGCATTCAGTAAGCTTTGCCAGCACCATAGGTGTGGCCCCATCAATTACCCTCCCTCCACCCCAACCTCCCCCCTCTCCTCCCTTCCCATATTCTTGTGCTATAGTTGGGTTACAGCCTCCATATGAGACCTTTAAATTAGCTTCATAGTAGGGCTGAGTACATTGGATACTTTTCCTTCCATTCTTGAGATACTTTGCTAAGAAGAGTATGTTCCAGCGCCATCCATGTAAACATGAAAGAGGTAAAGTCTCCATCTTTCTTTAAGGCTGCATAATATTCCATGGTGTACATGTACCACAGTTTATTAATCCATTCGTGGGTCGATGGGCACTTGGGCTTCTTCCATGACCACTGTTTTCATTTCTAAGGTAAAGTTTAAGTTGCAGTTGAGCCCTTCATTCAGAGGTTGTGCAGAGCACCCCTCACATTGTGCACGTTGAGATCCTGTCAGTCACCCTCTCTCCCCCCGCCCCAGACAGACTATACCTGTGTTTTTCTTTCATGCGGGCTTGCAGTTGTTTACATATTGGTTTCATATTAGTATTGAGTACATTGGATATGTGCTTTTCCATTCTCGTGATAGTTTAGTATAAAGAATGTGTTTTGACTCCATCCAGGTAAACACAAAAGATGTAAAGTGTCCATCTTTTCTTATGGCTGAATAACACTGCATGGTATACATACAACACGTGTTTTAATCCATTCATGGGTTGATGGAGCATCTGGAGATTTGGGACTTTGTGATATGGGATAATTTCACATCTTCTCTCTGTAAAGACTGTAAGAAGGCTTTTCTAGACTTGCTGTCTCCCACTATTCTCTTTTCCCAGGCTCTCTTGAACTCATGCCAGTCAGGCTTTAACCCCACTGTTCACCCACACTGCTCTGTCAAGATCACTGACCACCTCCACGTTGCTAAATCCAGTGTTCACCTCGTGCTTTGTCATTTGGGACAGCTGACCAGCCCCTCCTCTTAGAAACACACTATCCGCTGGGCTTTAGGGACACCCTCTCCCACTCTGGGTTTTTCTGCCACCTCCCTGGCTGCTCCAACTTAGTCTCCTCCACTCCCCCCACCTCTACCTTTTCTCAGCCACTCTTTGGATGATCTCATCTGGTTCCAACACTTCAAAATGCCATCTCTATCTTCATGACTCCCAAGCCTTGATTTCCAGCCCTCCTATAAATGATGCTCATTTACCCAATCAGCATCTAACCAGCATCACCACTAAGCAGTGGAATATTCATCTCTAACGCGACAAGTCAGACTCCCCTCACTCAACTCTGCTCCTCGGGCAGCCTTCCCCCAACTCAGGCTGCACATCCTTTCTGATGCTCAGGTCAAAAACCTTTGAGTCATCCCTGACCCACTCTTTCCCTCCAACCCCACAACCAAGCCAATAGCAAATCCTATCTGCGCTCACTTGGACATAGGTCTGGGATCCAGCCCCCTTCTCTCCCTCCACCATCACCCTCAAGGACTCTCGCCTCGTTGCAGTAGCTCCTACCTGGAGCGCCCCCTGCAGTCTTCCCTCAGCAGCGGCAGCCTGAGAGACTCGGGTCCACGGGGCGCCACACCCGGTCGCTTCGCTGCGGAGATTCACAGCCTCCGTGGGAGGAGAAGCCCTCCTCCCCATGGAAGCTTCCCCTCTGGCCTCATCCCAAGCTGTTCCAGCACACCGGCCTGTAATTTGTACCTTTGCACCTGCCGGGTGCTCTGCCTGGAAACTCTTCCCCCAGACAGATGTCTGCATCTTCAAGTTTTACTCACCTGCCCTCCAGGGAAGACTTCTCAGGCCACTCCACTTAAAATTTTAACTCCTCTCTCACACGATCCCTATCCCTCTTTTCTGTTGTGTTTTCCTCTAAGGATGTGTCACTATCTAACATCCTATTTTTTTAACCTGTTTATTTGATCAATCTCTCCACACGAGACTGTAAGCTCCAGGAGGGACGTCCAGTGCCTAGAATAGTGCCTGGCACGTAGAAGAGAGGGTCAGTCGACGTTAATTAAAGGAATAAAGGTGACTTGCACAGCTTCACGGTAAGGCGGCAGAGGTGAGGACCTGCACCTGGGTGTCTGACCTGGGATTCTGCAAAGATCCACCTGGTTACCGCGAGGAAACGAAGAGGGGCGGAGCCTTCTGGGCGGGGCCAGTGTTGGAAGCCCCACCCTCAGCCCCCAGGCTCCTGACCTCCAGGTTCTGGGTGTTGGGGTTAATTGCCCCAGGGAATGAGGAATGCCAGCCGGGTGGCGGGGCTCCTGGAGCGTGGCGGGGTTGTCTTCTCCTTGGGTTTGGGCGGTGCCTGGCCTCGCAGGCTTCTGGAGGGACCGGAAGGCCAGTGCCACCGCCACCGCCAGGGGGCGACAGAGTCCCCCGGGTGCGACTGAGGGCCGGCAGAGGGCGGAACCGCGGGCCTGGGCTTTGCGCCCCTTCCGGATGGCACCGACCGCTGGGGCCGCGCCCACTGGACTGACAGCTTGCGAGACCCTGGGCGGAGGCGTTGGGGAAGGAACTGCGGACCCAGGGCGGAGGGAGTGTGGGCTTTGGAGCTAAAAGCTAAAGAATGAGTTAGTATCCAGGCAAAAAATGACGAGGTGTCCGGGCCCAGGGCGTTTGAAGGCTGGGGCAGGCAGCGTTCCTTGGCAGAGCAGACAGAGGGCTCTTGTGACCGGACTTGGGAGAGCACAGCCCGGTGGGCTGCCGGGAGGAGGAGGGGCTCGAGGCCCACCTGAGGAATTGAGCTTTTCCCCAAAGTGACACTGATATTTTTAACTATTGGTCAGCAGAGTAGCAGAATCAGATTTGTCTTTTAAACATCCCCTTTTGGATGGGAGGGGGAGAGAAACGGAAGCAAAGAGCCTGAGTAGGGGAATGCTCCAGAGGTGGCTGAGACTGAGGGCGTGTGTGGAGGGAGGTGTGGAGAGGAGTCAGTGTATTTTGGAGTTAGAATAGATGGTCTGGGAATGGTTAATTGCACGTAAAGAAGGAGCAGCCAAAACGGATTGCCGGGGTTCTGAGGAAGGGGGAGAGGTTCTTCCAGAAGATAATTTAGGGTCGTAAAACCTTAGATGCTTGTGAGATGAGAGCAGATCTGATCTAGTTTCACACTTAAGTCCTTGGGAGAAACTGCTTACCAGAGAATTTCCAGTAAAGCCGCTCATAGAGGATCTTAGTCCAGATGACAAAAAAGGCTGTTGTGCCTGGTGAAGCTGGACTCTGTCTAGGCTGCGGTCCGGCCTGGGTAAAATGTTCCAGACAGCCTCAATCCTGGGAAGAGTATTTGAGGACAGGAACATAAAGGCAGTACATCATCAGCCTGCCTGTCCCAGTTGCCCTGTGTGCCCAGCCAAATGAGCCAGCCCTGCTAGCTGCTGTCCCCTGGAAGGACAGCAGGCCTTGCTGCAGCCAGCGCTGTGGTTATGGGTGTACACTGTGGGCTTTGTAATCCCACCTCCACCCTCTGCCACTAGCATGGCCTTGGGCAAGTTTCTGTGATTCAGTTTCCTTATCCGAAAATGGGCATAATAATATCAATGTCATAGGACTGTGATGAGACACTCACCATATTATAAAGGATTTACTATTTGATTAGGAAGAACCACAGTCTATGGGGGCAGTGGGTTCCTTGGACCAGCTCAAGGTGCAGCCATATTCTTTAATAAGCTCATCGGATTTCTGAGTAACATTTTCTGCTCTTCCCATGCCAGGTGGAGCCATCACACTGGCACCTGGTGCTCAGCACAGGGTTCAGGCTGGGAGACAAATTGGACATCCTGTGGGACAGGGTGTTGGTGCCTTGGGAATGGAGGCAGCATGCAGGGCTGGGCTTCTCCCTGAGGGCTAGAACCACCTGGTGGCTTTGCCCTCCCCTGAAGATGGAACACAATTGACCTGGGCATCAGCACTTTACAGAGCTTCCCTATGACTCCAGTGTGAAGCTAGTGTTGAGATCCTCCAGTCTAGGGAGGTCAGCAGAGGAAGAATAGGGCAGGAGCTGCAGTGGCCAGGAGGACAGGAGTGCCATTTCAGAGGCTGAAGAGGAGTGAGAGGGAGATGGACCACGTGGCCCTGCGGTGGGATCGCATCCAGAAGCAAATCATGGGCCTTCAGAGTCGGGGAAGAGGCAGGGCACAGGACTGTGGAAGTGATATGTGATCTATAGGGGCCTAGAGGTCCCTGGTGACCTCAGGAGACAGGCCCTTGGGTGAGATAGTAAAGGCACGGAGCAAGATTGGGAGCAGGTTGCAGGCACAAAGAGGCAGAGCAAGGTGCTGGTAGTGAGAGAGAGGGGTGGAGCCCAGGGAGGTTTGGTATGGGGGTTTTAATTCAGGGCCTCCCAGGCATGTTGAGAGTCTGGGGAAGCTTCTAGAAGAGGAAGGGGAGAGAAGAGGTAGTCAAGGCACAGGCTGCTGAGCATGGGAGAAGATGCCCCAGAACACCATGGAGAGAGGAAGTGCCTGCCAGAGGTGCTCATGTACGTGGGAGGTGAGGGGCTCCACAATGGCTTCTTGGTCCTCCCAAGACCAGAGTCAGGGATCAGGAGTAAAAGAGAATGAACAGCTGGAAGGAAATGAGAAGTGCTCAAAAGCCAGCAGGGAGCACAGACTCCATGTCTCCTTGGAGACAAAGCCCGGATCGCTGGTAGTGGAGAGGAAATAGCACCCCATGCTGCAGGCAGGCTGGTGGAGAGGAAACAGCACCCCATGCTGCAGGCTGTCAGGGCCCAGGCCAGCCTGTGTGTGTCAAGGCTGGAAGATGCTTGAGGATGCTCAGAGAAGAATGTGGAGGGAGAGGAGTTGGGGGCCTTTTGGGAGCCCTGGAAGTGGGGAGGAGGGAAGAGAGGCTAGAGACCAGATAAGCAAGGAGCAGGGGCAGGTGGGACTGAGAGAAGCCTGAAACTGTGGGACCCTGCACAGGTCATCACTGAGGCTGGGCCCAGACACTACAGCCCACCTCTCCCCAAACCTGGCCGACTCCAACCCCCAGCCCTGCCTGCCAGCTGCAGCCAGCTACCCCTTCCTCCTGGAAGTCATTCCATACCCTCCCCTCCCAGAAGAGCTTTTGTTCTCCCTCCCAGCTATCCCCTGTAACCTGAGCCCACCTGAGCCAGAGCCCTCTGAAACCTCACTTAATCACCATCCTGAAGCCTAGGTTAGCCATGGCCCAGTGGGGCTGGGACAGATGGATGAATAATGTTTAAGAAGAAATATTGGACTTGTAGTCCTAGCACACTTTGGGAGGCAGAGACAGGAGGTCAGTTCAAGACCAGCCTGAGCAACATAGCAAGACCCTATATCTACCAAAAATTTTTTTTTAATTAGCCAGGCATGTTGGTGTAGGCCTATAGGTCCAGCTACATGGGAGGCTGAGGCAGGAGGATCCCCTGAGGCCCAGAGTTTGAGGGTCCTGTGAGTTATGATGACACCACTATATTTTAGCCCAGACAACAGAGCAAGACCTTGTCACAAATAATAAGAAAAAGAAGAAAAAATAATACCTGAGTGTCCTAAGGAGTCTGAACCAGTAAAAGCAGCAAAAACTTTAAACTATAATGAAAGGGAGAAGACCAAATCCAGACCCTGCCTGCCTCTACTTACCTCCTTCTTCTAGTGGGGCTGGGGGGAAGGGTCGACACTGTGCCGAGGCAGACTGAAGCAGCAGGTAAGCGTCCAGGTGAGTCTATGTAGTCAGTGAGCACAGCCCTATCCAAGTACTGAAATGCTGGGCCAGGAATGTGGACATGGCTGCTGGGGTCGGGGCAGGGAGCTGCCAATTTATCTTTCTAACACACACATTTGGTTATTGTGTTCCACGGTGAGAAGCACAATGACTTACACATGTACTTGCAGCACTGCTTAGGATATGCAGTGAGGACGTGCAGGGGGAGCAAAGGCGAGGCCGGTGGTGGGGCCCGCACTGCCTGGACCAGGGGGCCAAGACAATTTTGAATTACACTGCACAGCAGGGAGGTAAATTATTTCTTTTTTATTCTTTTTCCAACTCTCCGATTAATTCACAGGGAGAAAAAAGTATCCCTCCAGAGCTAACATGTTTTAATTATAAAATGTTTAAACATGCAGAGAAGTAGTGAGGTAACAGACACCTTTACCCACCAAGCAGCAATACCCCAGCTATCTCTTTGCTTTGGGGCTCTTCCTCTTGTCTGCAGACCAGTAATGACCATTATAGAGGCAGCTGAGGTCGTCTCCCCTCCCCCCCTTCCCCTCCCTCCCTGGCCCCTGCTGTTGATGTGTAGTATGGGTTGTTGTGTTAAGTAGTCTGCAGCAAGGTCTAATTGGCTTTTCAACACTTTGATTTATGTGTATAGTCCCATTAATGACGTATATTAGTTTCAGTGTGTTTTTCACTTTACATAAATCATAATAATACTGTGCATATCATGTTGCAACTTGCGTATTTCTTGCATCATGTTTTTGATGTGTAGATGCCCTGGCAGCTGGAGTTTCTTACTCCCTGGCTTTATTGCTTTTATTTAATGATACAGCAGTTCCACAGTTCACTCACCCAGTCCCCTACCAAGAGAGAATTGGGTTGTTTTCACTTCTCTAGACTGATCCCCAGTGCCGCAGTGAGCATCTTGATACATATATCCTTATGAACATGTGAACAGGCTTCTCTAGGGCACTTACAAATGTCTGTCACAAGGTATGCAAAAATCTAAGTAGGATGATCAAATTATTCTCCATGGTAGTCAGCTATTCCAATGAGCAGAGTATACAATTTCCTATTTCCACCAAATTCTCACCAACTTCCCTGTCTGAAAATCTTGTTTTGCCCCTACTCTTACATGATAGTTTAATGAAAGTATATCAGACTTTTTAAGTTTTGCAAATCTTATGGGTGTGTAAAAGTATATGTCTCATTTTTTCATAAGGGCATGTTATTGGTGAAGTTGAGCTTCTTCATAGCCAGTTATGTTTTCTCATGCAAATTGTCTTCTTATTCTTCATACATTTTTAAAGGGGTTGCTTATCTTTTCTAATAAAAAGTTTGTAATAAATATGTATAGTAATTATCAACTATATGCATTAGAAATACTTGCTTCTGGCTCGGCGCCTATAGCTCAGCAGCTAGGGCACCAGCCACATACACTGGAGCTGGTGGGTTCGAATCCAGCTCGGGCCTGCAGGACAATTGACAACTACAACCAAAAAAGGGCCAAGCATTGTGGCAAGACGCCTGTGGTCCCCACTACTTAGGTGGCTGAGGCAAGAGACTCGCTTAGCCCAAGAGTTTGAGATTGCTGTGAGCTGCAATGCCACAGCACTCTACCGAGGGTGACATAGTGAGACTCTTTCTATAAAAAAAAAAAAAAAAGAAAGAAAAGAAAAGAAAGAGAAAAGAAATACTTGCTTCTGCCCAGGTATGGTGGCTTATGCTTGTAATCCTAGCATTCCGAGAGGATGAGGCTGGAGGATCACCTGAACTCAAGAATTTGAGACCACACTGAGCAAAAAGAGACCTCACCTCTACTAAAAAATAGGAAAATTAGCCAGGCACGGTGGTGGGTGCCTATAGGCTAAGGCAGGAAGACGGCTTGGGTCCAGGAGTTTGAGGTTGCTGTGTGCTAGGCTGATGCCATGGCACTCTTGCCCAAGCAACAGAGCAAGGTGAGATTGTCTCAAAAACACGGGAGGAAGGAAGGAGGGAAGGAAGAAAGGAAGGAAGGGAGGGAGGGAAAGGCAGGAAGGAAGGAGCAAAAGAAAGAAAAAAGGGGAGGAAGGAAGGAAAGGAGAAATGGAGAGAGGGAGGGAGACTTTCTTCTACCCTATGCTTTGCCTTTTCTCTTTGTTTATCTTGGGTTTTAAAGTTAATATAGCCAAACTCATCCTTCTTTTATTTTATCAGTTTTGCTTTTTATGTGTCATTCTTCCCTACCTCTGATATTATAAGGTAGTTTCCTATGTTAAATGTTTTACCATTTGCTTCTCATAGTTAGGTATTTAATCATCTGCAAATTTCCCTGAAACCAGGGCTTTGATACAAATTTCAATACACAGTGTTTTCACTGCAATTTATTTTTAAATGTTTTCTATGTCCATTATGATTTCTTTTTTGAGCCCTAGATCATTTAAAATTATTTAAAAGTATGTTTCCAAATGAGTGAGAATTTGGTCTACTGTTTGTTTTTAATTTTTAATAGCAATCATATAGTCTTCATGCTATTAGTTTTCAGGTTTTGGTTGAGACTTGTTTGGTCGCCTAGTATGTCTAATGTGGATTATATATTTCTGTTTTGTAGGGATTGTCCTTAAATTTTTAATATGCTCATTTAGCAAAGTCTAAAATTAATCATATTTCTTCTTCCCCACAATACAAAGACTTGAGAAAGCTTAAACGTCAATCACCCTTCACCCATCTTCCACGTTGTCTTTGTCAAGCATTCTTAGTTTTGCTGCATGTTTATGTCTTTTAAAGTAATCAGTATTATTTTTATTCCTATTCCTATCATTGTTGCTCTACACGGTCAATGACTATGTAGACATAGCCATGCATTTTCCTACGTCTTGCCCTCTGTTTCTTGTACCCTCCTCCTTCCTTCTGAGAATCATTTACTACTTCCTTATATATGTCCTCTTGAACTCCCAAGAAGAACCTGAACGTGGCCAACTCTTTTAATCATGTTCTACCTGGAAATCTTGTTTTGTTCCCACTCCTGATGATAGTTTAAAATGAAACAAATCTGAACTGTTTCTGTGATGACCCCTTAGCACTCTGGATTCATTACTCCATTGTGTTCTGCCCTTAATTGTTGTTGCTGAGTAGTCTACTATTTAATCTCATTGTTGTTCTTTTGTGTAGTCTCCCTTTCCTTCCCTATTGTGATTAAGTTTTCTTTTGTCTTTAATATTCTACAAGTTCATTACCAGATGTCAAAGTTTGAGTTTTTTTAATTTTTCCTGCTCAGGACTGGAATCTGAGGATTCATGTCTTTCAATAATTCTATTTTTTTTTTTTATTGAAACAGAGTCTCACTATGTTGCCCTCAGTAGAGCGTGGTGGTATCACAGCACACAGCAACCTCAAACTCTTGGACTTAAGCAATTCTCTTACCTCAGGCTCCCAAGTAGCTGGGACTATAGGCGCCCGCCACAACACCCAGCTATTTTTTTTTCTTTTCTTTTCTTTTTTTTTTTATTGTTGTTGTGGGTTAGCAGGCCCAGGCTGGGTTCGAACTCACCAGCCCTAGAGCATGTGACCAGCACCCTAACTACTGAGCTACAGGTGCCTCTTTCAATAATTCTAAAATGTTTCTTCAAATATTACTTCTTCATCTCTCCTTGCAATTTCACACCTTAAAAGTCTAATGTAGGGCAGCTCCTGTGGTGTAAAGGAGTAGGGCACCGGCCCCATATACCAGAGGTGGTGGGTTCAAACCTGGCCCCAGCCAACAACTGCAAAAAAAAAAAAAAAAGAAAGAAAGAAAGTCTAATTATATTAGACTCTCTTTCTATGCTTCATGTTTCTTATTGTACTTACCCTTTTTTTTTCCTCAGTATAATTTCCATTTTATTTTTTTCCAAAGGATAGTTTTTCTTTAGTCCTCAAGGACTCAGCTCCTTACATGTGGGCTTCGGCGGAGAGAGTGGGGCAGCCCCCAGAGGTATAAATTGGGGGTGGGAGGATTGTCCTTGCCAGCTTCCCAAGAAAGGTTCCTGGCTACCCAGCTGTGGATGGCACAACTCACATAGAGCTTGGGAAGCAAATAGGCATTGAAGACACTCAGTTCAGAAATGTCCAACAGCTGCAGCCTCCACTGTGTTCCAAATGACAACTTGTTTTTAGCTTTGTCTTTAGGCACACATCAAGTGGGCACAGTTCCTACAGGGAATAGGCTGCACATGCCCCAGCCCCTTCTGGCACCACCTTTGTTCTCTCTTTTCTTTGACATCTTGGAAGTGAGGACACAAAAAGCTACTTACCCTTTTTTTCATTTTTCACCACTTTAACTTTCCACAACATTGGGGTTCATAAATGTTCTCTTCAACTGTGGTTAATCGGCTATTTAACCATCCAATGAAGTTCTAATTTCCATAATGGCATTTTTTTAGTTCTAGAAGTTCTTTTCACCTTATTTTGTTTTCTTTTTCTAGTTTTCCTTCTCCTTTTTTATTCTCTTATGGTTTCAGTGCCGTCTCTTTGGTCTTTACCTAAATTTAAGGAAATGTAAATTTACAGGAATTCATTCTATACTTTCATCATATTTTTCTATTTTCTGATGATCTTGGGATTCTAATCCTCCTGTCTGTGATGTCTGCTGACACTTGTTCATGGTGGATCATTTCAGGATATATTTTGGTAATAGTGAATCCTTGCTGGCTTTGAGATTGTGGTGTGTGTATTTATTTTTTTCAGCCTGCTAAGGACATTTCTGTGTACTTGCATTTCGAAAGTGTTATTTTAATTTTTAATTAGAAAAGGCTACTGAATTTTCTCAAGTGAATTTCAGGCCCTATGGAGATGATTATACAGAATTCTTCTTAAATATCATTTCCTTCACTCTCCTCTTGATACAAAGACATCACTTATCTCACTAATTAAAATAAAATGGCCTCGCTTCCTACCACCTTCCTGTGTTCCATTTATCTCCATAACAGTTATCACAATCTGACATGAAGAACCAATAACGGTTTTTTCACTGTTGTATCCTAGTGACTAAAACAGCCCCTGACGTTTTAGTTAGAATTTTATATCATTTTCATAGGGAGATTGATTCTCGGTTTTCTTTTATGGGGCTATCTTTGTTGAACCAGCCTTTTTGCAGGATCCCTGAGTTAGGAAGTAGTTAGGGCCACATCCCCAGCTGGCAAAAATTATCTTTAAGACACAGAATTTTGTCTGTGAATTATTTTAGACTTTACTTCCCCCCAGCCAGAGGAGAGGAACCAGCAGATATTCTAGGGTTCCTCTCAATGCAAAAATCCTCTCCTCCGTGCAGAGAGACTGCTCCCTACGAATATGGTGGCTCTCTGTGCTGTTCTTCATTTGACTTCACCTCCTCTGCTTTCTAGAACCACACCAGATCCAGAAAAACTCCTGCCTACAGACTGGGTTGCGTAACTGCTTGTGCAGGGAGACTCTGCCCTTTGCACTAAAGCTATTGCTTTGCCAGCTTGGCAGTCCATGCAAGCCTGTCTCTACTTTCTCTTTCTGACTCAGTTTCCACTGCCTTTGGCAGTCTTCTTGCCTAATTTTTGCAGTTTAGAATTTTAAGTGCATCTTAGTCCAATATAAGACAGAGTCTGCATTTCTATTCCCTTGTTGCTCTTAGGAGATTTCCAGGGAGAGAGGAGGCTGAATGTGATCCGATTCCTCCATATTAAGCCTGGAAGACCTCACACACTTGGTGTGAGCCTGCCGGCTTCTCTTTTGTGGAGCACTATCTGAGGGACTGGGATGCAGCGGGGTGACAGCAGTGGGTCCCTACAGTGGTTTTATGTTTGCTTCTTTGAGATGCCCCACAAAGATGACCAGACTTGGCAAATTCTTGGGTGTTTTCAAAACCAGATTTTGATCCTAAACCTTCTAGAATCACAGGGCCTAGGATTCACATCCTCACCCCAACAAAGGAGTCTTTTTCTTTCTCTCCCAGAGACCAGACAACATACCCTCCTTGAAATGTAAAATGTTTTGTAGTCCACTTTCTCTCTTTTTTTGAAACAAAGTCTCATTCAGTTGCTCTGTGGTTGAGTGCTTTGGTGTCATAGGTCACAGCAACCTCACACTCCTGGGCTCAAAGCAATCCTCTTGCCTTAGCCTCCCAACAAGCTGAGACTATAGGCACCCACCACAATGTTCAACTAATTATTCTATTTTCAGTAGAGACAGGGTCTCACTCTTGCTCAGGCTGGTCTCAGACTCCTGAGCTCAGGCAATCTACCCATCTCAGCCTCCCAGAGTGTTAAGATTACTGGCGGGAGCCACTGCATCCAGCCTCTAGTCCACTTTATATAAGAGAATAGTGCACCCCATGACCTGGCTTTATGTGTATTTACCTCCATCCCTGATCCCTGCTTCCTCTCCTGTCACAATAAGGCTGTGAAAGTCACTCTATGCACCAACAGCAGGACCCTTGCCCTGGCAGTGCAGCACCGGATCACAAGCATGCATGCTGGCTTTCCATTCCCTCTTCACTCATAGGATATTTCTTTGCCTTTTTCTCCTCTTAGCTTAGCCAGGACATTACATCTGAGTGTTTGTAACATGAACCAACTTACCTGGACCAGACACTGCTGAGCCCTTAGCAGATGCCAATCTCCATAGGTAACAGTGAGAGCAGACCCAGGCAGGGCCTTGCACAGACCATAGTCTCTGACATCTTTTTGTTTTTGATGTAGTTCTTTGTTAATTTCTTCTGTACACATAAAAACTTTAAGTGTCCTTTAAAAACAAATAATCCAATTCAAAAATGGGCAAAAGACCTGCACAACAGACATTTCTCAAAAGAAGATATACAAATGGCCAGCAGGTATATGGGAAATGCTCGACCTCACTAATTGTCAAGGAAATGCAAATCAAAACCACAAGGAGATATCTCACCCCGGTTAAAATGGCTTTTATCAGGAAGATAAAAATAAAGAAGTAGGGTAAGGACGTGGAAAAAGGGGAACATTTGTATACTGTTGGTGGGGATGTAGAGTAATACAGCTACTATGGAAAATAGTAGAGAGGTTACTCAAAAAACTAAAAATAGAACTAGCATATGATCCAGCAATCCCACAGCTGGATTTGTATGCAAAGGAAATGAAATCAGAATGTCAAACAGACATCTGCACTCCCATGTTTACTGTAGCACTATCCACAATAGCCAAGCTATGGTATCAATCTAAGTGCTCATCAACAGATAGATGGATAAAAAAAGTGTGACTACACAAATGAAATCCTGTCATTTGCAACAACAGGGATGGAACTGGAGGTCATTATGTTAAATGAAATAAGCCAGGTACAGAAAGACAAATATCTGTCAGCCTCGGTAGAGTGCTGGGCACGTTCTGCATGTTATGCATGGGTGTTCTCATTCAGACGGAGGAACTAAAACGCTGGATCTCATGGAGGTAGAGAGGAGAATGATGGGCACCAGAGGTTAGGAAGGGGGTGCAGGTGATGAGAAGTTGGTTAAGGGGTACAAAACTACACTCCAATAAAAGGAATGAGTTCTAGTGTTTGATAGTACAATAGGGTGACTATAGTTAACAATAACTTATTTTATATATGTATATATATATATATATATTTCTTTTTTTTTTGAGACAGAGCCTCAAGCTGTCACCCTGGATAGGGTGCTGTGGCATCGCAGCTCACAGCAACCTCCAACTCCTGGGCTCAAGCGATTCTCCTGCCTCTGCCTCCCCACTAGCTGGGACTACAGGCACCCACCACAACGTCCGGCCATTTTTTTTTGGGGGGGGGGTTGCAGCCGCCATTGTTTGGCAGGCCCAGGCTGGATTTGAACCCGCCAGCTCAGGTGTATGTGGCTGGTGCCTTAGCCGCTTGAGCCACAGGCACTGAACCTTAATACAGTAATTTTAAAACCAAATTTAATACCCTAAAATCTATGATGAACAAAATATCAAAAGTTGAAATAAGATAGGATCTTTTTTTTTTTTTTGCAGTTTTTGGCCGGGCGGGGTTTGAAACTGCCACCACCAGCATATGGAGTCAGTGCCCTACTCCTTTGAGCTACAGGTGCCACTATAAGATAAGATCTTTTTTTTTTTTTTTTGAGACAGAGCCTCAAGCTGTCACCCTGGATAGAGTGCTGTGGCATCACAGCTCACAGCAACCTCCAATTCCTGGGCCCTAGTGAGTCTCCTGCCTCCACCTTCCAAGTAGCTGGGACTACAGGCGCCTGCCACAATGCCCGGCCATTTTTTGGTTGCAGCCGTCATTGTTGTTTGGCAGGTCCGGGCTGGATTCGAACCTACCAGGTCAGGTGTACGTGGCTGGCGCCTTAGCCCGTTGAGCCACAGGCACCGAGCCCATAAGATAGGATCTTTAACAGTCTTTTACTAAGCCACACTTCAGCCTGAGGCCACAGGGATAATTAGTAATATCGATCCCATCTTTGTTACAGTGTCACAGTATTGTGTTCCCCCAGCATTTCCAGAGGTTCAGGATCAGCTTCAGAAACCAAAATAACTAGTAAGTTGCCACACTAAAGAGTGATGATTAATACATGTATAGTTACTTGTAGAATTAGAACTAAATGAGGGTTTTAAAAGAGAGGAGAAATTCTAGTACATAATAGCTTTATGAGCTGAGAGTGTAGGTATGGTACAAGCAAAAAATGGTGAGGAGTAGAAATAGAAATAAAAAACTGCTTTTTAAGTGTTTTCAAAGGTCATAACTACTTACAACAGTATTAATATTATTCCAGACTAGGCATGGTGTCTCATGCCTGTAGTCCCAGCACTTTGAGAGGCCAGGAGCTCAAGATCAGCCTGAACAACATAGCAAGACCCCGATCCCTATAAAAAATAAGAAAACTTAGCTACGTGTAGTGGCATGAGCCTGTAGTTCCAGCTACTCAAGAGCCTGACACAGGGCTCAGTGCCCGTAGCACAGTGGTTACAGCGCCAGCCACATACACCGAGGGTGTGGGTTCGGAACTGGCCTGGGCCAGGTAAACAACAATGACAACCGCAACAAAAAATAGCCAGGCATTGTGGCAGGCACCTGTAGTCCCAACTACTTGGGAGGCTGAGGCAAAAGAATCGCTTAAGCCCAAGAGTTAGAGGTTGCTGTGAGCTGTGATGCCACAGTACTCTACCCAGGGCGACATAGTGAGACTCTGTCAAAAAAAAAAAAAGAGTTTGACACAGAAAGATTACTTGAGCCCAGAAGTTCAAGGCTGCAATGGGCTATGACTATGCCATCGTACTCCAGCCTGGATGACAAAGCAAGACCCTGTGTCTGTCTGTCTGTCTGCCTCTTCCCCCACCAAGGGTTCCCAAAAAAGTATACATATTTTAAGAAAGGAAAACGCTATATTAAAATAGTGTAATACTCAATATATACTGACAACAAAAGATGAATACAAGTCATGTATGAGCACCTCCTGCAGAAGGCAAATGTGACTTGAGTATTACAATTTTAATAGTTTTTCTTTGTTCTTAAAATGTGTATATATATTCTAGCATCCTCTGTGTGTGTGATTATTCTGAACACTGTGTGTACACAAATTCAGATAAAACAACTAATTTGGATATTCTAATTTAGTTATTCCCAGTATTCTTAAGAACCAGGATTCCCAGGATGAAAGAAATGAGATGCAGGTATAATAGTGAAGAAGTTAAGTAAAAACCCTACAATCCTCAATTTAAATTAGACATATGAATATAAATTTCCAGAGGATTTTATCATATATATATGATATATATATATATAATTATGGCATATATATGATTTCCAGAGATTTTATCATATATATGATATATATATATATAATTATGGCATATATATATGCCATATATATATGATAAAATCCTCTGGAAATTTATACATATGGCATATCATACATATGTGAAATTTATATATATGGCATATTGTGGCATATTGATCTTGTGATATATATGATCATTGTTTCTAGGTCTTTTCAGTGGAAACAGCTATAAATTATATATATCATAATATATAACTATAAATTATATATATATGCCATAATATATAACTGAAAAGACCTAGAAACAATGAGCAGCCAAGAACTGAAGAGGATTCCTAGCATCCCAAACTGGATGTCTTGTCGTACTAGATAACAAGGAAGCATTCAAAGACTACTACAGTTATGTGTAAAGGGCTCAAGAGTTACCTGAAGAGTCTCAAAGTGGACAAATATAATTTTGTACATCAGTAATGATAGTGCATTGAGTCACAGTGTATTGAAATCTATAGATAATATGTTTAAATCTTTGATTGCTGGTGGTATTTTTTTAAACTAATTCATTATCTCAGGAGGATAACAAGGTAGCAATTCATTATCTTGAAAATGGATAAATAAATGCAAAGAAACAAGCATTTGTACTGCGTTCCTTCTGTGAACTGTTCCACGGGGAATAAAATAGTAGATGAGAAGAAGTAGGTCTATAAAATTAATAAAACTGGTAAATGAAAAATAAGTTATATATTTGGAATACCACCTTTTCATCCAGCAATGAATTAATAAATGTAAACGCTAGGGGGGGCACCTGTGGCTCAGTGAGTAGGGCACCGGCCCCATATACCCAGGGTGGCAGGTTCGAACCCCGCCCCGGACAAACTGCAACAAAAAAGTAACTGAGTGTTGTGGCAGGTGCCTGTAGTCGCAGCTACTCGGGAACTGAGGCAAGAGAATAGCCTAAGCCCAGGAGCTGGAGGTTGCTGTAAGCTGTGACGCCATGGCACTCAACTCTTCCGAGGGCAACATAGTGAGACTCTGTCTCTAAAAAAATAAAAAATAGGGCGGCGCCTGTGGCTCAGTCAGTGGGGCGCCGGCCCCATATACCGAAGGTGGCGGGTTCAAACCCAACCCCGGCCGAACTGCAACAAAAAAATAGCCGGGCGTTGTGGTGGGCGCCTGTGGTCCCAGCTACTCGGGAGGCTGAGGCAGGAGAATC
>CAUYRH010109175.1:0-79020 GCA_963574655.1 Perodicticus potto | reverse complement strand
AACTAAGGCTTGCATATTTTGGATAAATCCCACTCTTGTAGTATATACAGTAGTCTTTCCTTATCTGTAGGAGATAAGTTCATAGACCCTCAGTACATGCCTGAAACCATGGTTACTTCTTAGCCTTACATGTACTGTGTTTTTCCTATAAATACATGCCTATAATAAAGCTTAATTTATAAATTACACAAAATTATGAACAACAAAAAATAATAAAACAGAACAATTATAACAGTATACTGTAATAGAATTATGTAAATATCTTTCTATCTCTCTCAGGTTATCTTACTGTTTTGTACTGCAGGTAACTGACACTATGGAATCAAAGCCATGGATAAGAGAAGTCTACTATTTTTCATTTTATACATTGTTGAATTTGATTCACTAATATCTTATTTAGGATTTTTGAATTTATATGTATGAAACATATTGGTCTAGAATGTAATGTTTTTGCAGGTTACATTTGCTGGTGAAGAACTCAATTAGCTTTTCCCTGAGGAAGTCATCTTTCACTTTTGAAGGATAATTTCACTCTATATGGAATTTTAAATTAAATAGTGTTTTTTTTTTCTTTCCATACTTTAAGTATTTCTCTCTATATGTTTGTTTGTGTGGTTTCTGATGAGAAGTCCATTGTAATTATTATCCTTGTTCTTTCATATATAATACCAACACTTTCTTAATTTTCCTTTTTTTTTTTTTGTTGGTATTCTGTCATTTGAATATGATATGCCACGTCATTGACATGAATGTATGTGAGAGAGAAAAAGAAAGATAGAGAAAGAGAAGTTGGTATTTATCTTGCTTGGTTATCTCTGAACCTACTGGATTTATAGTTGGTGTTGTTATAGATTTAATAAAGTTCTTACCCATTATTATAGTATTTCATATATTTCTTCTGCTCCATCTCTCTATATTCTCCTGGCATTCCAATTATGTATATATTCCATGTTTTGATATTGTCTCATGTTCTTAGATGGTCTGTCTCATTTTTACCTTCATTTCTTTATATTTCAATTCAGAAACTTTCCATTGGTCTACGTTCAAGCCCAGTGATTCTCCTTAGGCTTTTTTTAGTCTACTTATGAGTCCATCAAAGGCATTCTTTATTTCAGTTATAGTATTTTTGACTTTTAGCCTTTTCGACTAATTCTTTCTTAGAGTTTTCATCTCTCTGCTTTTGTTACTCACTTATTCTTACATGTTGACTACTTTTTCCATTTTAGCTTTTAATCATAATATCATAAGAAAACCAAAAAAAAAAAAAAGAAAAGAAAATAGTAACTAACTTTCATATAAATTGGATTCAATTTTGACCAAAGTACATTACTTAAATATTAATTTTGTAATTCAATTTGTCAATATATTGTTTAGGATATTGCATCCTCATCTATAAGTGAAACATGTTTGTAATTTCCCTTTATAACAATATATTTTCTCCAATTACAATATCAGGTGTATCCAGATCAAGTAGAATGATATTGAAATATTTCTTCTTTTTTATTGTTTATAATATTTCTGGAATTGCTTGTTTTGTAACATCATTGTGGTCTATGAGTTTATGATAGTTTGAACTTTGTTATTTGATTTAATTCATTGCTTAATTACTGTTTTTCCTATGAATGATTATACTGTGGTTAATATGTTAGCATAGCAGTATTCCCAGATAGTTTTTTGTTTGTTGGGAGGTTGGGCTTTGGGGGGGCAGAGTTAGTACTTTGTATGTAATATCTTATTTTATAATAGTGAAATTGCTTTCTTTGCTGTCTTGTGATTTTTTTTTTGAGTTCAAATTTAAGTCTTTGTGTCAGTAATACTATTATACCTATCTTGAGTGTCTTGCTTGTACTGTATCACATCATACCTTTGTTTAATTCTTAAAAAACTATTCACTTGTTAAAAAAAATACTGATAGTTATTTAAAATATTCTTTGTGTGTGTGTGTGTTCCAATAAACTTTATTTTTCTTTAATTATTAAATCATAGCTGCGTACATTAGTGCAATCATGGGGTGCAATGTGCTCGTTTCATATACAATCTGAAATATTTTCATCAAACTGTTTATATTTAAAATATTCTGTCTGATAATCCCCTCATCTTTGTCATATATGAGTTTAGTGACAAAGCTAATGATTGTTTTGTCTCTTCAGACTGTTTTCATTGTTTTTGATATGCCTTGTAAGGCATGTTCTATTGGGTAATAGAAACTGAGGTAAATAGGTTTCCATGTCAGGATTCATATAAGCCTAATCTGACGTTAGACTGTGTTTAATGTTTCCTGTAGCTACAGATATTAGAGACTTCAAAGTCTTTCAGGGCCGTTTTTCCTTCTCCCTTCCTGAGGTAGTGCTTCCTTACTTGTTCCTCCTCAGAGACATTCTATTCCATTAACCTTTTTCAGGTATAATACACCATTATTTCACTGGAGATTTCTTGGCATACTGCTAAAATATAGGAAGAGGAAAATTTCCTTACTGTTCCAATTAAATCTCAGTCTTATAGTGGGCCTGTGTCTTGGCATTGTGATCATCACAAGTTTTCCTCCAATGAATGATAAAGCTATTTTTCTCCTTGCTCTCTACTCTCTTCCCTGTTCTCAGTATTAGCAACCCATTTTTGTAAAGTCCTGACCCTTGTTGAAATGTATTTTTCACCTCTTCACTGAAACAGAAAGCCTGGAGGGACTGAAATAGGGGGGGATTTCTTTCCCACAAATGGGATAAAGCTCCAACAATCTCCTTTCTGCTGGAAAATCAGTCTTTGCTACACAAAAGACTCCAAATATATTTTTCAATGATTATTCTTCTCTTCTCTCTCAAAAAAACACTTAAGTATCGCTCTTGCCTTTTTTTGTTTGTTTGTTTTTAAAGTCAAAGTCTCACTCTTTTGCCCAGGCTAGGGTTCTGGGTCATCTGCCTAGCTCATAGCAACCTCAAAATCCCAGGTTCAAACCATGCTCTTGTCTCAGCCTCCCAAGTAGTTGGGACTAAAGGTGCTTGGCTAATTTTTCTATTTTTAGTAGTAATGAGGTCTTGCTCTTGTTTCGGCTGTTCTCAAACTCCTAAGCTCAACAAATCTTCCTGCTTTAGCATCCCATAGTACCAGGATTACAGGTGTGAGCCATCATGTCCAGCCCCTCTTGCTTTTCTAAAATTTTTCTCAAGAGAACCTAAAGAATTTCATGGTGGTAAAGCTACATATTTATGGGAGATTCTCTAAGACTGTAGTCACCTAGACATTCATTCTCACTCTAAGGCTGGTTCATATTAAGGCGCCAGTAATTTATGAAAATTACCATTTCAGTGTCCCTACCTGTTATGTACTCAACAGGTTCTGGTCCAGGCAAGCACATCTCAGCTGTGTCTCTGTAATGTACCTATCTTTCCAGATATTAGGCTAAAAATTTTTCTAGCAACCTCAATTTTCTGATGGGTCCATGGAAAGTAATTGGTTTTTTAGTTTATTCAACTTTTACTTATTACAAAGACCTGAAGTTATAACTTCCAAGCTCTTTACATGTTGGAGCTGGAACTGAACAACAATATTTTAAAAATATATCATTTTGTTTAAACTTTATTACCCCTAAAGGATAGGAAAGTAATTTAACAAAGAACAGACAATTAATAAGAAAGAAAATGATCCAGATTAAAATTTTGGTCATGTGAATCTAGAACCTTCTGTCACCACATGGCTGCATGCTACTTCTGTGTATTCCCTGTGATTCTCCTTAGGATCACCAGTAACAGCAATAAGAGCATGAAAGATTGGTGTGAATTCAGGAGGCAGTGAGTTAAATGGGCATCTGAGATCTGTAATTATTTTCAAGAAGAAAAATTATTTGATCCAGTAACTACTATTCAAAGAAAGGTCAAATCATTTCCTACCGTACCTAGTGATGGATAATTCAGCTCAACAGCTTTCACATGAGGAGTTTGTAATGTAATTCTTGACCTTGTGCATTGGCACCTGCATTGTAAAGGAGTAAATTTACTCTGCAACTGAAAACTTGCAAACATTGCAAATAGGCCCAGACCGCGTTCTTACATCCATTCAAAGGCCAATAACAGCAAATGCTATAGCCTTTGAGGGCTTAGAAAGAGCAAAATAACAATGAAAATGAAATAATGATTCTTCTCATAATTAAAAAAAATTACAGTAGGTCTCTCTCTCTCTCTTCTCTCTCTCTGTCTTTCTCTCTCATAACCATATACTACTATTATTAATTTGTGTACTGATTTTAGATATCTTTATCTGTATTATGTATAAATCTCACAAAGCATACAAAACAGATAGTATCATCCACACATTGCAAGTAAGAAATATAGAAAGGTAAAATAATTTGCCCAGGTCATGGATATTATGTAGCTAAGCCCCAAGTATTGACCCCAGATTTATTAACAAAGCTCATCTTGTTTTTACCAAACTAAGCTGTGGAGAAATTGATTTTCATGTCTTTTATGTGTGAGAGCAGCACACGTAGATTTAGTGGAGAGGGAAAAAGGTGGCTAACCTTGAGAAAGTGATGATCTGTACACCTTATAACTCCTCCAACTGGCACCTTTTAGCTAGATTTCCTGTAAGGATATTGTATGGGCAATGACAAAAATCAGCTCCTGGCTTTGGTAACAATAAGTGCATAGATACCTATCCTGCAACAAAGATGAATTCACCACTCACTAGTACTCAGAATATCCTGGGAGTATACATTTGTCAGAATGGATACTCTGTTTCCTCAAGCACATGTGGGCTTATAGAGCAAAATGCGGTCTTTAATTACTTTTGAAAATTCTTTATATTCACACAATAAATGTGGGTCTCTTATGTGCCCTCTTGCATTTTAAATGTTTTGGATTTCATACATTTTGGTTTGTATTAAAAGTTCCACACACAAATCAATAGAATTGGCCATATAGAGCAATAATATAAACAGTTGTACTTGTTTGACATATAGTATGTATGATTGATTCTCTTATTTAAAACTTCAAGTAATTGTATGAAAACACCCAACACATTGTACCCCACATATGCATAAATGTATTCATGATCTATGTGTATATGACTTAACAAAAAAATTTTAAAAAAACTTCAAATGCTTTATTCTTATGGTTATTTTAACAGTAGTAGTAGTGGTAGTAGTAAGTAGTATACATTAAGTCATGAGACTCTAGCCTATAGTACCACACATTTGCAAAGAACATTCAAAACAGGAAGATTCATGAGAAGATAGAACAGATGGCTGTCTGCAAAGCTTTAGTATCAACTGGAATCCACTTACTAAGAATATATCTCTTACTAGCTGGCTTCAGTGTGGGTTTTCTAGTCTTAGAGTTCAATCCTTTGGTTCCAAAGAAGTTATAATATAAAGTTTTAAAAATATATTTATATTCAGTGACTTTCTATATTAAAGTATTTCAATTAGTGCAAAGTGGGGGGATTATAAAAAACATGGAGATAAGACATAAAAATAAATATATTATAACTTAGGGCATGTCCGATGTCCTCTAATCTCTGCTTTTTGTTTGTTTTAACGATGTAGATAAGTCTGTGAGGACTATCATTTTAATTCAGGAGTTATTGATAATGTATGATGTAAGTACTCTTTCTATCTAAAAGGATTGCCTGGTAATAATTGTAAAAAGATGCTAAGATACATGGTGAAATGGTCTAAGGATCAGGTATCCACAAAGAAAGAAAAAAGGAATTCTATCTAGGAGGACTTGGCTTGAATTATTTTTTAAAGAAATGGGATTTCAGCTGGACTTTGATAAGAAGATGGTGGGAAGAGTAGTGAAAATTGTGTTTAAATTAGTAATAATACACTTTGGACATATTATTTTGGCTCTGAGGTTTAGTTTTTCTATTTATACAAAGAAGGAATTAGGGTATATTGGAAATAAAAATAGATAGGTGTTTGTTACCACTGCCTTTTAGGTTTTCACAACAAATGTCATTAATGAAGCATATCACTTTTTACTATAACCCTAGATACAGGCTCCAAACACTTTCCAAAACAGCAGGCAGATATGTTACAGGTAACAAATGGGATATATAAAAAAAAGTTAGAAATTATAAGGAAATTTAGGAAAAATATAGGATACCAGATCAACAACAAAAAAACCCCAATTGTATCTTTATATCCTAGCAATGAAATACTAGATCATAAAATTAAAGATGCAATTGGTTACCTTAGCATAATCCTATATGCTTTACATCCTAACACCTGTTTGGTATGATCAGTCTTTAATTTTAACCATTCTAACAAATGTAAAATACTATTTTCTTGTTACTTTCTTTTTTTTAATTTTATTAAATCATAATTGTGTACATTGGTGCAGTCATGGGGCACAATGTGCTGACTTTATATACAATCTGAAATATTTTCATTGAACTATTTAACATAGCCTACATGGCTTTTAAATCACTATATGAAGACATTTATATTCTACCTTTAGTAATTTTCACTTGTACCCTTGTAAGATGCACCATAAGTGTGATCCCACCAATCACCATCCCTCCACCCATCCTCCCCCCTCCCCTCCTCTCCCTTGCCCCCCTCCCCATTTCTTGTTACTTTCAATTTGTTTTTCTCCAATGATTAATGAAGTTTATTATCTCTTTATGTGCTCATTGATATATCTCCTTTGCTGACATGTCTGTTTAGATCCTTTGTCCGTTTTTAATGAATTTTTATGTTATCAAATTTTAAAACTTTTTATGTATTCTGGATCCAAGTATTTTATTAGACATATAATTGTAATATTTTTTCCAGATATGTGGCTTGCATTTTCATTTTCTTAAGACTGCTTTTTAAAAGAAGTAATTTTTTAGAGTTTAATACACCAGTTTATTATTTTATGTATCATGCTTTTGGTGTCATAGCTAAGAAAATTTTGCCCAACTTAATGTTACAAAGATTTTCTCCTGAGTGTTCTTTTACATTTGAGTTTATGGTCTATCCTTTGCTAATTTATGCATATGGTATGAGTCATAGAATATTGTATTTTGTCCATATGGGTGTACAGATTTTTAAGTACAATTTTTTGAAAAAATTATCTTTCTCTACAGAATTAATGTTGTAACTTTATAAAACCCCAATTGACCATGTATGTACAGGTCTCTTTCTGGAACTATTCTGTTCACTGATTAAGGAATCTTAATGCGAATATTACACTACCTTGATTACAATAACTTTATACTTGGTTTCAAAATGTGGTAACATAAGTTCTTTAACTTTGTTCTTTTTTTTTAAGTTCTTTTATCTTTTGTATATATTTTGCATTTCCATGTGAATTTTAGAATTAGCTTGTCAGTTTCTATGAAAGAAACTACTAAGCTTTTGACTGGGATTACATAGAATCCTTTGGTTAATTAGGAGAAAACTGGTATCCTAACACTATGGAGTCTTACTCTCCATTAACAATGTGTCTTTCTATTTAAGTAATTAAATTTCACTCAGCAAACTTTTTCAGTTTTTCGTACATAGGTCATGCACATCTTTTGTTAGATTTATCCTAAGTATTTCACATTTATTCTGATATTATCAATGACATTTTAAAATTTGAATTTCTATTTGTTTTTTGCTAGTTTATAGACATGAAATATTTTTTACATACTGATCTTATGTCCTGCAACCTAATTTCACTTGTTTGTTCTAATAGTCTTTGTATAGAGTAGTCAATTTTTCTCTAGATGATCTTGTCACACATGTAAAGTCATTTTTACTTCTTCCTCTTTATATGGCTATGCGTTACTTCCTTTTCTTATCTGAGAGTGCTGACTAGAACCTTCAGTACCTGCTAAATAGAAATGTTGACAGCAGACTTTGTTTCCTTGTTCTAGACTTAAATAAGTTGGTTAACTATCTCTTCACTTGTGTTGTTTCCAGTAAAACATTTACCTTCTTTCTTCCTTTCTATATACTGTTTATTTTTTTCTCTAGCTGCGTTTAAGATTTATCTTTATCTTTAGCTTTAAGAAATATGATTAAGATTTCCCTTAGTATAGTTATCTTCATGTTTCTTTTGCCTAAGGTTCATTTAGCTTCTTGGGTCCATAAGTTTATAGCTTTCATCAAACTTGGGAAATTTTTGCTCATTTGCCTTAAAATATGGCTTAGTGAGTAGGGTGACTGCCCCAAATACTGAGGGTGGCGGATTCGAACCTGGCCCCAGCCAAACTGCAACAAAAAATATCCAGGTGTCATGACGGGCACTTTTAGTCTCAGCTACTCCGGAGGCTGAGGCAAGAGAATCGCCTAAGCCCAAGAGCCGGAGGTTGTGGTTGCTGTAGGCTGTGACGCCACAGCACCCTACCAAGGGTGACAAAGTGAAACTCTGTTTCTAAAAAAAAAAATATATATATATATATATATATATATCTCACACATATATATGTATATAGATACGTATATATGTATGTATTAAAAATATATTTTTTTACAAATATATACATACATATATATATTCTCATATATTTATGTTTACCTATCTTGCTCTACTCCTTCAGGGACTCCAACTAAAAGTATATTAGACTGCTTTTAGTAATCCAAATCTCAATTGTTTCTCTGTTTATTTACGTTTTTATCATTCTTTCTTTGTGTGTTTTATTGTCAAATCTTCAAATTCACTATTTTTCCCCTGAAATATCTAATCTTTCATTAATACTATTCAGTGTTCTTTTTATCTCAGATATTGTAATTTTCATCATTGAAGTTTGATTTTTTTCTATTTGTTTCTTTAATATCTTTTCCATATTTCTAATCATGTCATATATCTTTTCTCTAACTTACATACATGTTTGATGTGATTGTTTTAATGTCTACCAATTCTATCATTTCTAGTTACATTTCCAATGTTATTTGGTCTCATTATTGGTCATAATTTCCTGATTCTTTGCATTTCCAGTAATTCCTTTTATTGGACACAGAACATTGTCTTTATTTTGGGGGTACTGAATATTTTGGTATTCCTAAAAATATTCTTGAGTTTTCTTCTTGTGCATAGTCATGTTATTTAGAAATAGTTTAATCCTCCTGAGCTTTGTTTGTAAGCATTTTTAGGCATGATCAGAGTAGCATTTAGCCTAGGTTTAAGTTTTCCCACTTTGTTAATAGTCTAACTAATTTCTTAAGAATTATGAGGTTTTATAATCCCATTGTTGCAAAACAGGTTCTATTACTGCCTTGTTATGAGATCTGATAATTGTTCCTTCTCATCTTTTCAGATGGTTCTTTCACTGAATTGGGGTACCTTCTTTATACATGAGCTGATCAGTGCTTAATTAAGTACCTAAAGAGGATTCTATAGGGAACTCTGGAGTTCTTTCCTTTCTAAGTAGTTCCTTTCTCTTTGGTACCCTGTTCTATTAACTCTTGTCACCTTGGCTGCCACAGACTCCTGGCTTTATCTTCTCAACTTACTGAGTATTATTTCTAAGTTCTCCTTCCTGTACTGCACTATATATGCTAACTCCTGGCATTGAACTATTCAAATCATTGTGTTTCCCTCATTTTTTCCCCAATAGCTTACAAATCACTGTCCTTTGTTGTTTGATATTCAGTAACTTGAAAGCCAATTTTTTAGATTGTTTTAGCCAGTTTTTAGATTGTTTTAAGAAAGAGGTAAATCCAGTTCCCGTTATTCTACCTTGGACAGAAGTTTCAGACTATTGATTATTGCTGTTATAACAGATTGCTTTAACATGAAGGCTCGTATTAAGAGAGAGTAGAGACATGAATAAATTGAAGTCAGAGAGAGTAGAAAGGGTATAGAGTCTGGACTAGGAATGAGCTTTTACACTTAAGGATTGGCAAGAAGTCTGATATTTTCTGAACCAGAATGAGTGAGGGGAGAGCATGATAAGAGACATTTTCATAGCAATGTGAAGGAGTTAGGTGATATAGGACCCTCTCAGAAATTGAAGTAGTTTTCTAATCTGATCAAGGGAATTATCTGGTGGTATCTATCTATCTATCTATCCATTTATATTTAAAACATCACCATAAATTGGCACGGTACCCATAGCACCATGGTTATGGTGCCAGCTACATACACCAAGGGTAGTGGGTTCAAACCCAGCCCAGACCAGCTAAACAACTGCAACAAAGAAATAGCCAGGTGTTGTGGTGGGTGCCTGTAGTCCCAGCTACTTGGGAGCCTGAGGCAAGAGAATCGCTTAAGTCCAAGAGTTGGAGGTTGCTGTGAGCTGTGATGCCACAGCACTCTGCCGAGGGTGACATAGTGAAACTCTTCTGAAAGAAAGAAAGAGAAAGAGAGAGAGAGAAAAGAAAAAACACCATAAATTTTGTTTGAAGAGTTGATTCTAGGAGCCAAGAGTAGGAATAGGAAAGTGATTCTTGAATTCTAATAATCCAGGTGAGAAAAAATGGAAGATTAATGTGTTAACAATAGAAGAGGTAAGTATTTAGATTCACAACATATTGTAAGCATAGAGATCACAAGAAATGTTAATCCTTTGGAAGCCAGGTGTGACACAAATAGAGTAAACCAAATCCTAGGTTTTGGAATGTAGACACAGTGCTTCATTCATTAAAATGACATTTAGGAGAAAAGTCATTTTGAAGTGAAGTAAATCCAGTAAATTGGTCATGCTCAGTTTAAAATGGCTAATAGACATCCAAGTAAAAATTCAAGTAGCCTCTTAGAAAGGATAGTCTTCTGCAAATTACATTGCAAGGTAGGTAGCAGGGAAAACTCACCTCATCCAGCAAGCTGTTTATGATTTCCTCCTACTTCCACTATTTGCCATGTCTCCTCAGAAATTTTCACTGGGTTCAGTCTCCCGAAGCAGGAAACACTGAAATTTTCCTCCATACTCCTTTTTGCTATTCATTGGATAGTTCTCAACCCTTTTCCTGTATATGAGAAGTCCTTTTTTAGTTCATATCAACTCTTTGAGAAAGAAATTCTTTTAAGGGATTGTATAGTCAGCAGAATTCTTTTTCAGATAATACATGCATAAAAATGCACAACCACTTCCACCAAAGTCTCAAGGTCTAAAATGAGGCTTAAAACTTAATTTCCTTAAGTAAATCCTGACAATTCCAGAAATAAAGGGAAAACAACCAGCATCTCCTTAATGTTATGCATAAGATTTTTTCCCATATTGTTTGATTCTTTTTCCTTTCCAATTCTGAAGCTGTGTAAAAATTATATTTATCTTGATAAACTGAATGATTGAAAGATGGAATTCTCCCTGTCACTCTTTTTTTCACTGTACTAGATAACCCAAAAGTTAGAAATAAGACCTTAATAATTAAGTAATATAAAAGAAGATTCTGGAAAATAAGAATGAAGAATTTGTTATTTCCCAGTGCTGATGACAGACTTGATAATCAAATATTAATAAGAGCAATAATAATTCCATCCCACAGGCCTTTCTATTACATTAACACCAGTGATCACCTTCTATCATTTGAGAACAGATGTTCTTTCTTTCTTTCTTTTTTTTGAAACAGAGTCTCACTTTGTCACCCTCTGTAGAGTGTTGGGGCATCATACCTCACAGCAACCTCAAACTCTGAGGCTCAAGCAATTCTTTTGCTTCAACCCCCTGAGTAGATGGGACTACAGGTGCTCACTATAGCACCTGGCTATTTTTAGAGATGGGGTCTCATTCTTGCTTAGGCAGGTCTGGAACCTGTGAGCTCAGGCAATCCATTAAACCTCAGGCACCTCAGCCTCCTAGAGAGCTGGGATTACAGGCATGAGCCACTGCACCCGGCCAACAGATCTTCTTACTTGTTGGATATTCTCACTTTAAATTCTCCATCATAATGGAACAATGACTGCTGCATACAACTTGATGCACTTAAACAGAGAAAAAGGGAGATATTTACCCCAAAGTACTGTAACTCTGAAAATCTGCAGATTAGAGATTATATTTCTATACTAGGGTATACATAAATTAGTTGTTAGGAGTTAAAAATACATGTCATAAGATGAATTACTTTGACATGATTTGGTGTCATGATGTGACATCCAAATGGGCATCCAGATGACCCATTAAAAGTTGTTGTTATTTATGTGGCCAGCATTACTCAGCAGTTAGTTTGTTATCTGAAGTGTCAACCCCTTCAACTCAGGCATTATTTTCCCTGGTTAATTTTCCCCCATGTCTGCACCCACTAATCTTCTCAGCACCATTCCTGGTCCCAGTTCAACCCATGCTTGAGCAGAGGGTATGAGTGGCTTCAGTTCTTTTGTATTTGTGATGTGTTGGGTCAGAAGACTATTAAATTGCCCTGCCTGTTTGACTCAAAAGCAGCTTATGTCTGCATTAGCCTGATTGAAGACCCATGTTCTTATTCCACAGATGAACTAACGCTACTTTGCTGCTTATTCTAAATGAGTAAGAATTACAAAAAGCACAGAGCTGATAAAAATCAAAGGAAAGGAACTTTGAAGCTGCTTCTCATCCCCTGTAGATCCAATGTTTTGACAGGAGTAAATCCCTCACCCCAAAGAAAGTCTAGGATTTATAGTTTCTCATGCTCTAGGAGAACAAAATGGCCTTTCACACTGCTGCTAAGCAAGGGGAACTCTTCAGGAAGCCAGTGCTTGTAGACAAGCTGGACTTCTAATTACCACATGGACCTTCAGAAAATACCACAGCATCATCATGGGTCTAGCCACACTTTGAATGCTTATGCCCTTATACCTGCTGACCCCATCAGGGTCAGTCTAGGGCTGCTGTCTCTTCAACCTGCTCCATCATCCTGTGAATACAGAGTCATGCTACTCTGATTCAGAGAAAAACTCTGAGGTTCAGCATCTGATGGATGTGGTGCTTAATTTTTAGCACTCATTAAACCCATGGCCAGTGATTGTCCTGTAAAGAAGGATGCTCATGCACCATACTTTGACCAATGTGGCATGAAGAGAGATGTCAATGGTCTGCAAAATGTCTCATCACTACCAAGATAGATGCAGAAAGAAACCATTCCACTCCCCCAGATGGATGTTGTGCTCTCCAAATGCAGTTCCATGAGAGATGTAGCCACTTTTCAACACTGGCTGAAGAAGCAACCACCCAAAGGTGGGAAGATAAAAATGTAGGAAGAATTAAGATCTTTAATTACCCTCCCTTTGAGCCACTGATTACATCATTTTGGAGATCACACCATTGCTGGTATTCCAGTTATGCGAGATTATACTTTTCTTTATTTTTTTCTACCATTTTAAAATAGGATTTTAATTGATTCAGGCAAGAAAATCCTAACAGCCACAGGATAAAGGGTTTTAAATAATGGCCCTGCTCACAAGAGATGCTCTCATGATAAAGCCTAGGGTGAATAGAAAAGCATCAGTATGAACAGTAGGTTTTCTTTCTCTCAATTTATAAAGTGTTATCAATTCCAGAAATTAATACTTTATGTGCCTGGGCCCCATGTAGCTTTTCTCTGTAATAAAAATAACTATATTCTTCTGAAAGTGAAAGTCTGAGTCTTTAGATTTCAACAGATGGAATGTTATCAAATGGAGTATTTATTATATACTGTAAAGAATTATATTTGATCTCTCTTGTTTCTGATTTTGAAAGTACCATTCAGAATAAATAAAATGAAATTATGACATTTTATTAATAGATTAGGTCTCCAAAAGCTGTTGAATAAATCGAAGTACGGCTGTGTAAAAGGAATTTAGATCAATTCCTTGGTGTCTAACACTTTCCTGGATGCAACTACTCTTGTATCTGTCTGAGTTTGCCAGACCTCAGGGGAACCCTGCTAAAAACCTACTTACCAAAATAGAAATTAGGACATTGTAACCATCCTTAGGATGAAAATGTGAGAGGCAATAGTTGGAGATTAGAAGGTTTATGAGCCTTTCTTATTTTAGTTTCAAACTAAACTAACAGATCAGTTTGGTGTTTTCTTTTTAATAGATATATTTATTAATAAAAATTTCGACGTGGCTCCTTATGGAATAGTTTATTATATTTCTTTTCTTTTTGTTTTTTTGAAGGCAAAGATATTTAATAATATTTTCTCCACAAGACTCCATAATGACAGGAAGTGGAAGATGAACTGACACTTCACGGCAATGAGAAAGTAATCCGTGATCTCAGCTTCCAGGCTGGGGGTTGAATGTATGTCCACCAGAAATCTTGGCTGGGAGCTCATGTCTCCTCCATGGGGGCTCATCTGGGGGATGGCTGCCACCCAGCAGGAGTACGATGAAGAGAGCAGATACGAGGTGCACCCAAGGAGGTTTCTGATGATCTGTGAGCATCTTGGTTTTCTAGGGCTGCCATAACAAAGCATCATGGACTGGGAGCCACGAGCGACTGAAATTCACCTTCTCACAGGGTGGAGGCTGGAAGCTCAAGCCCAGGGTCTGGCAGTGTTCACTCCTTCCGAGGGCTGAGGGAACGAGCTGCTCATCGTCCCTCTCTTTGGTTTGTGGGTGGCTCTCTTCTCCTTGTCCCTCCTCTGTACACCTAGTACATTTCTTAATAGAGAATGAATGAAATGTAGGTAACATTTACTGTATGACCCATCTATTAATATGAGACATTATTTGGTACATGATAAGTTTTACAAATTGAGAAGTTATATGTTATATCAGAAAATGTTATATGATATATCATATATGGTACATCACTGGAGTGAGAAAACGGAGTTCACATTTTTCTATATGATACAGATGAGCTTTTCTGTGAATCTCCTTGGATGATGTTTGACTTACTTACTATACAAACCTGTTGTAAGTATCCCATATGGTACTATAAGAGTAAAAATAGTTTCTAGTTTCTAAGTTATATAAATAAAAGAGAAGTCATACCTCCATCACAAGGCTAGGTTTGACTGAAATACTATTATTTTATTACTTAATACATGTTGTCTCTTTTATAAATAAAGCATTGCATATGAAATAAGCAAAATATAGTAATTAGAAGTGAAACAGAAGAGAGAGTAATTAACTCAGCCTGAGGAGATAGGAGAGAATTCATTAAGATTTTAATGCCTGAGTTGAATTTGCAAAACTACTTTCAAAGATAGTCAATCTTTTCTTCACAGAGGGAACAGGATGCCATGTATAAAAGCATGGAGGTAGCCACCCACATGCTCTGTGCAGAGAGCCACAGTTAAGTCAGAGCTGCCCACACCTAGCAATCCTGGGGTGTGGTGAGGGTAGTGATGAGGTTATTATTTTTTTTTTTTTTTTGAGACAGAGTCTCATTATGTTACCCTTGTCAGAGTGCTGTTGCATCACAGCTCACAGCAACCTCAAACTCTTCGGCTTAAGCGATTCTCTTGTGTCAGCCTCCCATGTAGCTGGGACTACAGGTGCCCGCCACAATGCCTGGCTATTTTTGTTGTTGTTGTTATTGTCATTGTTGTCTAGAAGGCCAGGGCCAGGTTCAAATCCGCCAGCCCAGGTGTATATGGCTGGCACCCTAACCACTAAGCTATGGGCGCTGAGCTGATATTATTATTGGCCTTATCATAGATCTTTTGAATTAGAATCTTGACACAGGTATGGAATGGGTGGTGACAATTGGAACTACATCCATGCAAGGTATCAGTCAGACTTCAGAGCCACTGGTCTGGATGGAAAGAAGACACTAGGAATTTAGAGCAAGAAAATGACACGGTTAGGTTTGCATTTTTAAAAAAAGCACTTAAGCAGCTGTGTGAATATTGATGGAAGGGGGTGTACAACCTACAGGATAGAATTCAGGACATGGAAAAAGCCTGGGAGCTAGACAAGAAGATCAAGAGCAGCAAAGAAGCTAGTGGGTACAGCTGAGGGAAGAAGGAGGGTGCAGAGTGAGTGAAGGGAGAGTCGTAGTGAGTGAGGTTACGGCGCAGCCGCAGTCCAGACAAGGAGTGACTTTTACACAAGAAAAACCATGTGGATTTTCTCTGGAAAGAGATGGGGAGCAATGGAAGATCATGAGTAGTTTAGTGTTGTGATGCATTGCTTGAAAATCAATTTTGAGCTGATTATAAGCAGTTTCTTTAATGAGTGACACCTGAGGAAATAGGCCTTGGCTCTAGGGAAATGTTTTTTAGCAGTGGGAACCTTGCATGAGACCTAAAGCATCTCACACAGAACTTCAGTCTCGAAAGCATGTTAATCAATTCAAATTAGCAAAGATAAGACTAAAAGAGGCAGGAAGGTCCACTTTATAGGAAAACATTTTTAAAAAAACTACAGGCAAAGACACTGATATGAAGAAAAGAAGAAATGAACTCAAAGTCAAAATATCAGCCAGGGAAATAATAATGCCTCACAGAGTATACATTTGTGTATTCATCTGGCTATGATCATTGAAAGTAGCCAGATGAATACACAAACTTATATGCTGTGAGGCAGTGAGCTTTGGTTCCAGCTACAGCACACCTTGGTTTTCTTATAAAAGTTCTAGTTCTAAGTCAGGATTATGGCCATGTGCCTAGCTCAGTGTCCTACGCTTCTTGGGAAGTATGGAGTATGGTTACTAATACCTGCTCTGTTTCTGGTTTCATCTGACCTATGTAAGTCATTTTATTCTCTAGGTTATTAGACTGAACAGAAACGGATTTGCAATTAGGTCGGTCTGCATTTTTTTTTTTTTTTTTTTTTTTTTTGCAGTTTTTGGCCAGGGCTGAGTTTGAACCAGCCACTTTAAGCATTTGGGGCCAGTGCCCTACTCCTTTGAGTCACAGGTGCCACCTGGTCAGTCTGCATTTTTATCCCAAGTTTTCTGATTGACACTTGAACGTGTTGCTTAAACCCTTAGAACCCTAGTTTTCTCTTCTGGCACCTACTTTTAGGATTGTTATGAGAACTCTAAGAAGCTAAATTAGGTAATGGAGCAGCATAGTAGGCCCACTGTAAAAGCGAGTGGTTGTTCCAACCACCTTTCTTCATTTTCAAGATGGCAGAGATGGGAAAGAAGAGTCAACATGTGGCCCTTGTGCTGAGTTGCCAGATTCTTTTCTTGCTTTCGTGGCAAACAAACTAATGGATCCCAGCCCTCTCTGTTGTGAAACCAGAAAAAGCCTCAAAATCCTTCTGAACACAGAACACTGAGCTGCTTCTACCAGCTGCATGGATGTGACATTTGAGATGAAAACTATTTGTCATCCCTGAATTGGATACTTCCTAAAGTTGCAGCTGTGACATCTGAGCCCATAATAAATGAGACCAAATTTCCAAACTCACATAATGAATGAATGAAAGGCAAATTTTTCAATTGTTCTAAGGACATAGAAGCAAAAAGATACAAGATGGAATAGTCTGGCAATTGAGCCTTTTGGGAAAGTATGAGGGTGAAGATGACATTGGGACTGGTCACCTGGGTAGTCGAAATCAGGGCCCCCAAAAGATATCCATGTCCTGACACCTGAAACCCATGAATATTTTATTTTACATGGAAAAATGGATTGATTTTTCAGTTGTTATCAAAGGTCTTAAGATGGGACGTGCATCCTTGATTATACAGGTGGGCCCAATATATATACAAGGGTCCTTATAATGAGAGAGAGAGGCAGGAAAGTGAGACTCAGAGATAGGATAGAAACAGAAGTCAGAGTGATCCCAGCTGCCAAGGAATGCAGGCAGCAAGCAGCTGGGAAAAGCAAGGCTCTCCACTAGAGCCTCCAGAAGGAATGAAGCCTACAACTGTCAAAGAATAATTTTACATTGTTTTAAGCCAATAAGCTTGTCTTAATTTGCTACAGCAGCAATAGGAAACTAATACACATATTTGGGATTTGGGTGAATGGCAAATGATAAGCAGAGGTTTAAATATAAGAACAAGCAAAGTATATGATGGGGAAGTGTGAATCCTGGTGACACTGAAGCAGGGAGACAGGCTGATGACAAGAGGGATCCCAGCTCAGGAGTTAAGCCAGTAGACTGGTCTGACAAGCCTACTAAGTAAGCTTGGGCCAGTGACTTAACTTCTCTGGCACTGCAGAGTTTCTCATCTGTAAAAGTAAGAATAACAACATTGCCTACTTCATAGGGTTAAGTGGGATAGGGAAACAGTTTCTAGTACTGAATGAATGACCCATTATGGGGCTTCTATTTTTGTGAAATGGAAGATAAAGTGGAATCGCCAGCTCACTAGATCACAGGGAAATCTGAATACTAGGCTGAAATTAGTGAACTTGACTCTCTAGATACTGCATAGCCATTGGAAGGTTTTGGACAGGAAAGTAACTTAAAACCACAAAATCACTCCTGTGGTAAACTAATATGGCAAAGACCAAGGACAGGAAAAACATCCATTTAAGAGAAAGACTAGAGGAGGAGGATGATCTCACATTAACATACAAAATGGTGGCTACTCACTCCCGAAGCACACTGGTTGCCTTTAAGAATTATTAAAGGAGTAGAATGTCACAGTGGAAACATCACTAGCCTGGGAGTTAGGAGACAGAGGTTCTTACCCAGATTTTAACTACTCATTACCACTTTGAGCAAACCCCTTACCAGGTATGACCTTGTGTCTCCCGCTGGTGAAATCACATCGCCTTTGTGACTCGTTATTTGCTGAGGCTGTGCTATTTTCGAATCGTACTTCTTTTGGACTAATCTTCTTTGTGAGGTCAGATGATTTATCTTTAGAAAACTGTAAGGATGAAAGAGCACACCTAAAAAGCGAATTAGTTATAATTGCTATGAATCTCAGTGATTATTCAAGCCTGGCACTCACTAAATAATTAGATCCTTTACAAGGATGTGAAGACTAGCTACAGGACATTAAAAAGGTATAAATCAGCATGTAAATGCTGTGTTTTGTGTGCAACTAGATCTTTGCTGTCTGTGCTAAGCCCCTCCCGTGTGGCATCCTTTTGTCAGGGCCTTGTACTTAAAGCAAACCCAGCCAGGGAAAGAGAAGAACTTTTCTCCCGTGCTCTGCCATTCAAACAGGAGTTTACAGCTATGTATCCAAGCCATAAATATGTCTCCTGCTCATGAAAATGGCACATTTGTTAGGGCTATAGATCATCCTCATCAATGTATAGTGTTCGAGTGATGGGTATACTAAAAGCCCAGACTTCCACCACTATACAATAAATCCAGATAACAGAACTACACCTACACCCCCAGAATCTATTAAAATAAAAAATGAAATCAACTAAACATTTTTAAAACAAGAAAACCTCCTATAAAAATTGTCCAAATAGCATGTGAAAATAACAAAAAAAATAAATATTTTTGGAAAGAGAATGCCCCCCTCTACCTTTAGCTAGTAAGCAGGGCCTGCCCTGCCCTTTACAGAGGGAGGTACTGATGATAGCTTGAAGGAGAAAAGTGCTTCCCTTGGTCATCGAGAGTCAACAGTCAGGACACCACCCACAAAAGGACGTTATTAAAATCCCTATTTCCTGAAGAGTGAATGAATAATACAGCAAGGAACAAGGAAGTCTGTAGAAACATGAGTGTCATTTGCACTGCCTAGAGATCACGGAATCTTCCAATGTCCCGAGACCACCTTGCTTTAGAATCTAAGAACTTCGGACCCCAATCCTATAAAATGTGAGCTAGTACTTTTTGAGAATTACTGTTGTGGTGGAGTGTGCAGGATTGCTCCAGAGCCAACACAGGGGTTCATGTCTCTCAGCTGCTCACACTCTCAGGTTGGGTTTGCCCCCAAATTTCAGTGCTTTTCCCTTTCCCAGATACCTTTTGCTCAATATTCATGAGCTGAGTTATCAAAGGAAGGCTTATTTAAAGATTGAGGAAACAAAGAAGAAGGATGGAATCAATCAGAAAGCACCCTAATATTGAACATCACACATCCTTGAAATTAAAGTTCGCTGATTTTCACTCTCCACAGACCACAGCTTCTTGCTGCGTCACTGAGGCCTACTCTTACCATCTCTCAGAAATCCTGGCTCCAAATCCTCTCTCTAAATGCCCAGAAACATTTCTGTTTGCCTTGCCCGTATAAACTTAAAATTCTTAGCACTTCATTATATAGAGCCATTTAAATATTCCCACTAGGATTTCAGGATCTATCCTTACCCAATAAACAGGTCCAAATAATGACCTTTGAAAAACTAAAGCACAACCTAAGCTGAGGCTTCACCCTTAGTGCAAAATAACCGACAGCATGGGGTTAGGTGTCTAGGTATGGGTTTACCGTACCTGTGTGTGTGAGTGTGGGAGCTGCAGGTAGGGGGCAGCAGTGAGAAGGTCACAGAATCTCTCTTTAACATCAGAACAAACCCCATGTATCTGTACCCTAGGTATTGTTTAGTTTTTGTGGTCGCCATCATCATTGCATTCATCTTTCTCCTCCAGCTTCCTCTTCCCCTTGCTTTCCTTCTTCCTTCCCTTATTTTTCCTTTTCTTCCTTCTTATGCTTCTTCTTCTTCTCCCTCTTCCTTCTATCTTCTTGTTTTACCTCCTCCTCTCTCCTTGGGTTAATTTTTAGAAAAGTCACTCTAAAATGGTTTCATAATTCATCCCTCCAAAGACAGTCCAGAATCCCTAACTTGTCATTCAAAGCTCTCAACAATAAGCCCAGCCTGCCTTATAGCCAAGTCACTTCTTTAATCAGCTTGTATCTCTGCAAAACAGAATCACTTACAGATCCCAGGCTGCTCCTTCCGGTTATACCAATCTCATGTTTCCAATCCTAGCCCACCTGCCAGGATAACTTCAGCATCTCATCTCTTTGAAGTCAAGTGTAGATAATAGTGTTTGTTTGTCTGTCTTTGTTTTTCTTTTGTTTTGTTTTTTAGTGTTTTTAGTTTTTTTTTAAGATGATGCCATTGCTTTTATTTGTATTTATTTTCTTTATTTTGGTTTAATAATAGTCTTACCTTACTTACCTCTCAGGTGTCCATGGGGACTCTTTCTTATAGATACGGCCAAGCTTTCAATCCACTTTCAGTTCCATTGTTATGAGGCAGATTCAAAAAGACCTCTAATTCAGTTTCAGCCCTACTACTTCTTAGTGTGTTCTTGCTTAATGGTTTGTTTTTCCTCCTCTGTAAATCATGGTGGAGATAATACCTACCTTAAGGGATGTTGGGAAGATAAAATGAGAGAATTACATGTATTCTTTGACATAGGGCCTGAGACACAGAAAGAGCTCCATAAACATCAGCAATGTAGGACTATTTTCTAATATTTGAATAAATCTCTGTGGTTTGAAAACACACTTCCAGGTGATTAGCTCAAAATATCCCCATGAAATGGGTAGAACAGATTTTTAATGCTTATTTTACAGAAGAGAAAACAGAATCTTTGAGATAATGAGCAACTTTATCTGGATTCTAGCAAAGATTAAAACTCAAGCTAACTGCCACCTTATTTGGTTGTTATCCTGCATGTAGTGATAGATAAATTATATTCACCTGGGCAGGACCTTGGGTCTTTAAAATGTCCCCCTGACAGGAAAGTTCTAGATATAAACAGGAGCGTGGTGCTGCCTTGGCCCCACTGCCACTTTTCAGGAGACTGAAATGGGAGTGGAAGGAAGAAAGAGAGGTTTTATCTCTGGGTGTAAATTCCCCGGGGGTGGGGGGAAATAATTGAAGAACTGTTTATGATAGAAAACTATAATGAGGAGTAATGGAATGAAATTAAGGAAAGGGAAATAACAACTTTATAATAAGGTTCCAGTATGAGGTATTCAAATTTAATTGTGTTTTTTAAGTAATGTCAGACTCCCAGATGCTTCAGTGATGAAGACTGTATACAAATGGGTGCATAAATAAATGACTTTATAATCCACACAATCACACTGGTGTGCCTTGTAAGCTAAGATGCCATTTTGCAACTGCACATTTCAAATTGGCATTGCAAATGCAAAAAAAAAAAAAAAAAAATCTCCTATTGGGCTGATTGTTTCCTACTTCTCATAACTTACTAAGAAGAATGGAAAAATCTTTTCTCTTCCACCAATAGAAAAAAATAATGCCCAGCCTCTTCAGCTTATTAGATTTGCATATGTTGTGATCCATTTTTTGAGTGGAAGCATCACACACTAGGAGGTTAATTTATCCAGCGGAATGTTATAATCAACCATTTCGAATGCGTTGTTCAGATCCCCAGAGACCTTAGGGGCAAAGAGAGAGGAAGAGACATTCATACCAATTTTTATGTTTCTCACACTGCTACAGAGACATGGCTAATAATGGCATTCCGAACTAGTGCTGCAGGAAAAGTAGCAGCTTGGAGAGGATCCCCTGCTTTTCTGCTGTTGGCTTCTCTGTGGAATCAAATTATTTGGAGTTCTTTGTTTTAAAATCGTCATTTTTCATTAGACAAGCTGCTACTGTTATTCAAAAGTTAATAGCGGGACTATGTCTGCCTGACACAACGAATACAGCCACAGTTCCACAGTTATTAATGTCACTAAGAATTGGAGGCACTGTAAATGACTGTGCACTGTGGCATTTGGCCCTCACACGATAGTAGGAAACTGTGCTGCTGACCCATCTTCTGAAGGAGAACACACACACACACACACACACACACACACACACACACACACACACGCATACGCGCATGTGCACACTGGACCCATAATATTCTCTTCCTGATGGCTACCAGATATAGCAACTAAATGGAATTGTATAAATTATGCCACTGAAGAACCCCTCTGGTGCGCATTCTTCGCCTGAGCCACCAGTCTGGGGAGGGTTAGATTCTTATGGTTCTTTGGACTACTGTTCTTGTTCTAGCCCAGTAGTCTTCTATTATCCAATTAATTTCCAAACTCTACTGTCGTTAGGACTTTCTCTCTCCTTCCTATAAGAGCTTTCATACATCATCAAATAAAGGGAAGTGATGTGACAAAGACATGTCTTTTTGAGAGCAGCTGTCATTTCTGTATCACTAGCTCCTAACCCATGCCTGTCACAAATGCAAGGCTAACTAATAATCGTGGCTAAATTAAATTTTAAAAACCCAGAGCTTTTCACAGATTTGTTAAGTTGGCTAGATTTGTGGCCAAAGGTTTTTTCAGACCAATTTTTTCAAGGCTTATCTCTTAATTGCTTCATGCTCACCATTAGTAGGCATTCACTCAGCAACCACATGAACAGATGACTGCTCACAGGGCAAGTTTCACTGACTTATTCTCTGCCCTTTCAGAGATGACAGTGTCAATTTCTTTTTCTGATAAGAGTACATAAGTTAATTCAGTTAATAGAATGTGACAAATTGCTATCATAACTCTCATACACCTTTTAATATTTCAGCAGTTTTTCCTCCTCTTCCACTCTATCAGGTTCCCAGGTAGATCAGCACATATTCAACATAGGCTAAAAACATTTATAAGCTAGATCGTTCAAAGCCTGGCCTGGCTGCTTTCATATCCTGGGTAATTAAAGGTCGCTCCCCAGTCGGCTGGCCTGCATTCTTTGGAACTGACTGGTTCCCTGAGTCATCCTCGTAGGCACTGGTTTTGGGCTGTGTTAGAGATGGAGAATCACAGATTCTTAAGATGTCAGGAGTGGTGAAAGGATCTTAGAAATTAGCCAGTAGATATTATAGCATCAGTGGTAAGCTTTTATAATGATTTAGGAATTATCTTCTCATATCACTTGATCCTTAGAACCACCTATGAGGTTGGAGGAAAATAGATACAGGAAGATAATGATTTGCTCAAGGACACATAACACCAGGATGTAGCATTCGGACCTGAGTTCTAGCATTTTTTTCTCTTGTCTGAAAAAGAAGGAGAATGAAAAAAAAGACAAAAAGAAAAAGGGGAAGGAGAAAGATGAGAGGGAGAGGAGTTAAGTAAGAAAAAAAATTAAGGGAGCTCAAATTATGTGTTTAACAAATATTTTTGAATGAAAAATAATAATCCTTAAATGCGTATAAACTCTGTGCTTTAGTTTTCTCATATGTAAAATGAAAAATATTCTCTACTGCATGTTATAAAGATTAAATGAATTCATGCATTCAAAATAATATGTATGTATATACATATACAAAACTTAGAATAGCTTAGTATATAGTAAATCAGTAATAAAAACATTCATTATAAAAAAACATGGTAAATAATTTACAGGTTTCAAAAGCTTTAAAAATATCATCATAATTAATCTTCAGAGTAACCCTCTGAAATCAGTCATTATATCCTCACATTATAGATGATCAAACTGAAACATTAAGAGTTTAAATGACAGTATCCAGGCTGCCCACCACTTAGTCATCTTCTTTAACTAACTCACAGTGGGAGTGGAGACTTAACAGTCATCAATGGATATGTCAGTGACTGACAAGTTAAATTAGTCTAAGGATGTCAGGACACAGCCTGGATACTGGGAACATCTTATTTTATCTTTAATTGTCCAAATTAAAGATTTACTATCTTGAAATTTGTGTCTTTCTCCTGATGAGAGCAGTTCTTGAAGAAAAAACAAATAGCTAAACAACCGAACTAGCAAATCGAGCCCTAAATGACTAAGATTTCACTTTAGAACATGATATAAACACTAACTGTAAGGCACAGACCCACTGGAAAGAAGCAGATAAACCAGTCTGAGTTTTCACTGCATTTGTAACTCAAGCACTGGTTAAAACAGGGAGCTCCCCCAATCTGAGCTCTGCCTCTTCTTTTTCTTTGTCTATTTTGTTATTTGGAAAGAATACCAAAATACCTTCTCAAGCCAATAGAATCATAATCCAAACTAATCCTCCCCAAGAAGGAACACAAAGAGCTCCCAATGGCCCCTTTAGTGCAAGCTTAAATTAGGTCACAGCAGACAACATGCCTCTTGGTCATTTTGTCTTCATGGATCAATTCCCTGTGTCATGATGAGAGCTATTATCTCGTTTTCTTTGGTCGGTAAGCACTTCCCAAAGTATTAAACTCACAATTTTCTCACTGGTTAGATTTTCATTAAATTACACGTTAGGTGATCATGGTGTCATTATAGGTGATTTGAAATTAGAAGTGTTGTGTTAAATTTTGATTCACTGTTTACTTATTATATCTGTAGTACATCTTTTATTTTTACCACATCTTACTACATCTTTAGCTCCTGAAAAGTTTGCTTAAAGCTTTTGAGGGTCTCAGCTTCCTCAGCCAATAACTGGGCTAATAGTATATACCTCTGTGTATAGTTGAAGAATTAAACAAATTAATGTGTTAAAGGCACTTTGCCAATCTAAAATGATGTTACTTAGTTAAGTGAGTAGGTGTCGAATGTTGAATAGCTATCTTGACTGTGTGATGTTTGCCATGAGTTAACTCTAGTCCCTTGCTTTTGAAATCTTCACAGACTGGACATCACACAGAGAAACGTGCAATTTCTCAATGAAAACATCAGTTCAATGAAAACATCAGTTTCTGGGTCTCAAAGAACCAATGCTTTAAGGGATTTAGGGCAACTTCATTTAACCTGGCAATAAGATTAGGGCCAACTCTCCCAAGTTGGTCTTCAGCTCTGTCAACATCTTTGCCTTTGTCTTTCTGTTAATTTTGTCCTACTTGCCTGGGTTAATGCTACAAGTCATTTAGCTGCATTAATTAAAAATACCAGCCAAACAAGATGCTTAAGGATGTTGCTGCCAAAGGCAGTCTCCAGTTTTAAACAGCCAGATTGATTTAAGGACTTTTAACCAACTGCTCTATAAATTTCAGGGCCAACAGCTTGGTGCTGTGGAACAGCAAGTGGAGATTGAAAGCCCAGTGGTTTGCAGGCTTCTTGCCATGTGAAAAAGCCACAGGAAAAAGAATGAAAATGAAGCTTAACACACACAGGGCAGTGAGAGTTTGTCTGAGAGGAGATGGTTTAACAAGAAAAAGAAATCAAGAGTATTATCTTGGAGGGTTAGATCTGAAAGGTTGACTGCTATAACTTATAGTGGTCTGAAGGAAAATTTTGGAAGATGCTAAAGCAACCAACAGTGGGTATATTGCAAAATTTCAGTGACCTAGGACCGTTGCTGGAGACACAGAAACAAATATACTACCTGGAAGTGAGTGTTTATATATAAAAGTTAGGCTTGTAAGAAAAGGAAATGGAAGATGGAAAATGCAAATGAAATCCACAGTGAGATATCACCTGAATTCAGTGAGAATAGCTGGTATTAGTAAGTCCCCAGACAATAGATGTTGATGTGGATGCAGAGAGAAAGGAACTCTTATATACTATTGGTGGGACTGAAAACTAATACAAGCTCTATGTAAAATTGAATGGAGATACCTCAAAGAACTTGAAGTAGACCCACCATTTGACCTAGCAATCCTACTGTTGCGCATGCACCCAAAGGAAAAAAGATTATTTTATAAAAAGGACACCTGCACACAAATGTCTATTGAAGCACAACTCACAGTTGCAAAGACATGGAAACAACTGAAACGCTCACCAGTTCATGAAATGGATTAATAAAATGTGTTAGATACATACTATGGAGTACTACTCATCCATAAAGGGAAATGAAGATGTAGTATCTTTTGTGATAACCTGGATGGATCTGGAGATGACTATTCTTCTAGATTAAACATTATAGGAATGGAGAACCAAATGCATGTATTCAACACCAGGTTAGATTTGATCAATTGACACTGAAGTGCACACACATATAGAAATAAATCTCAATAAAAATCAAGCTGGGAGAAGGGGGAAGCAGAGGTGGGCCAACTCACACCTATTGGGTGTGGTGCACAGTGTCTGGGGAGGGGCATGCTTATAACTTTGACTCAATTTGTGAAAAACAGCAAAATATGTAAATAAAACACATGTGCCCCCTAATATTTTAGAATAAAAACTTAAAACAGTAAATAAAAGCAATCTATGTGATGCTCCCCCAACAAAAAGGAAGGGACTCTGTGATTTCAGACATGACGGAATAACCTACTTCAAAAACCATTAAAGCATTGGTAGAATTCTGATGTGAAGCTATCTGGTCCCAGCCTTTTCTTTTTAGGGATATTTTATATAGTTGAATAGCTATTTCAGAATTTGATATAGGCCTGTTCAACATTTCCATTTCATTCTGGCTAAGTCTAGGAAGGTGGTGTGGTTCCAAGTATTGGTCAATTTCCTTCAAATTTTTGTATTTCTGAGAATGGAGTTTCTTGTAATATTCACTATGGAGTTTTTGAATTTCTGAGGAGTCTGTTATTATTTCATCTTTACCATTTCTGATTGATGAAATTAGAGATTTTACTCTTTTTTTCCTGGTTAGGTTAGCCAAAGGTTTATCTATTTTATTGACCTTTCCAAAAACCCAACTGGAAATCCCAAAGCACCTGGCTAGTCTATCATGTGCCCTGTGGTCCAGGTGATAGACCATAAGGAAAGACCCAATCAGGAGCAAGGCACACCCTGAAGCCTCAGGAAGCAGATGATAAATCTGTGGATCCAGATAATCTATCCATAGCAGGACTGCATGCAGTGAGTGAATGACAGAGGAGCAGGTTTCTCCCCAAACTGCCAATGGGTAAGTTTAGACATGATATCAGAGCCCCTACAGAGATGAAGTGAATTAGACACATTCTTGGACATTCAAAACTATGTGGGACTTTCTCTTTGTGTTTTGGAATTATAATCTAGATTCTATTCACGTTTTCAACATTTGGAAACATAGTCTTATGCTAATATAATATTTATGAGAATTTATTGGACACCAGAAGCACAGGTGCATAGACCTCAATACAGACCTTTTAAATAAGAATCCCAGCGTCTATAGTTTTAAGAAGCATCACAGGTGCTTTTGACATTCACCTAAGTTTGAGAAGTATAGTTCTTAAATGTTTTTACCTTCTTACAAAATAAGCTCTAAAGAATGCAGGGTAGTGTATCCATACAGGAACTCTTCAGCCCAACACTCCAGCTTGTAGGACTTAATAGTTTTAGATTTCGGGTTAGTTACTTACTCTCTTTAATCCTCAGTTTCCCCAAATAAAAATGGGGATAATGATAGAAACTTTATGTAGAACTTATATGAAGATCATTAAATGAATTTATGTGTGTTGAAAGCTCAGTCTGCTGTCTGATGCGTAGTAAGTCTTGCTAATGAACTGGAGCTATTATTTACGGATGTAGTGTTTGGTCTTTGCTCTCCATAGGGCAGTCAGAATGAAAATACTCCACGAGACGCAGGCACTTATAGGAGGGAAATACAATAGTGAAAAGATGAGAGGCATGCTCTGAGTTTTAGTTTCAATTTTACTACTCACTCTTATTAGTTAAGAAATTTGAACTCTTGGTCCGTAGTTTCTTCATTAGTAAATTGTCCTCATAAGACTAAGGGGAGAGCTAGATCCAGTAATGATTTTGTATGTTTCAAACTAAGAATGGCTTTTACACGTTTAAAATGAAACGTAACAGACTACACATAGCCTGAGAAAACTAAAATATTTACTATTTTTTTTAAAGAAAACGTTGGCTGACCCCTTCTCTAGTATGGTGTTTTCCAAATCCAATATGCATGGAAATCATCTGGAGACCACTAAAGGCCAATTCTTATTCAGTAGATCTGGGATTTAGCCTCAGGGTCTGCCTGCATTTTAACCAACTACAAGGTGATGCTAATGCACCAGTGATGCTGATACTATTTGCTCATGTTGAGTAGCCAGATGGATATCAGATTTAATTGGTGGTGATGGTGAAGAGAGGTTAGGTCCTGGGTTTTTCTTATGTTTGTAAATCTCACCAGCTAATTGCAGCTGGGACTGAGAGTACTGATCCACTTTATAGCACCTAAGCAGAATTAGTCCAATCAGCTGTCATCCTTTTTTTTTAAATTGTTTTTAAAGTAAATTTATTACAGGTTAATGTGAGGGTACAAACAACCAGGTCAAAATATTTGATTTTGTTATGTAGAAACCCTCCTGTGGCTATGTCTCATACACAAAAGATGAGCCAAACACCCCCAACCTGTGCCCATTCAGTGAGAGCACCCCAACCCTTTCTTCTTCCCCTTTCCTTCTTTCCTCTCCCCCCAACTTGAATTGAAATGAGTTTTCACCTATGTGTGCATGTGTCAGATCATCTACTGGCTTCATAATAGTATTGAGTACATTGGACAATTGCTTTTCCCTTCTTGTGATACTTTACTATGAAGAACGTGTTTCAACTCCATCCAGGATATTTTACAAAAGATGTGAAGTCACCATCTTTTTTATGGCTAAATAGTATTCCATGGTGTGCATGTACCACAATTTGTTAAGCCATTCCTGAGTTAATGGGCATTTAGGTTGTTTGCTAAATTTGTCTTGGCGATTGTAAATTGAGCTGTGATAAACAATCTAGCAATCAGCTGTCATCTTAGAACACAGAATCAAGACTCTAGGAATGTGATACAAAATAGGTGAACTCATCTAGAAAGGAATGGCAGTTAAAGAGAAGAGATCTGGCTGTTCATGGGCTATGCATGAAATACGGCTGTTTAATTCCTAAATTTGTCTGGTTTCTTATCAGTTCCTTGTTTTACCAGCCTTGGTTCTTCATTTATTTTAATTTATTTCTCATTTATTTATTTAATTGTGGACCTATTTCTGGATTTGTCACTTTCTTTTTCTGGGCCTATGGTATCTTCATGAGTTCTTTGCATTATCTGACCCTGTGGAGCTTGACTTATGGTTTGCCTGAACTGAGCAGCTAAGTCCCTTCTATTGGATTTAATTGATGGCCCTGATCCAAGAACTGAAAATATAGATTTATGGGTTCTTCAGTTTAAGAGCTGGGCAATAAATCTAAAGACCACACTGTAAGAAACACTTTCTGCTTCCATTTCTGTCTTGCCCTCCCACTTTTCCTCTTCTGTAGCTAATGACATCATGACATAAAACAAGGTAATATAATTAGCATTTAAGAGTGGACTGAAGGATTGATTTCTTTCCCTGTAATCGCAATCAGATGAATGAAAATATTGGCAATCAAGGTAAAAACCCACCGTCTGATTTAGTACTCAAGGGAAAAGCAGCTGTCTCTTGACTCAGTTGTTTCTTTTGCTGTGCAAAAGCTTTTTAGCTTAATTGAGTCCCATTTGTTTATTTTTGGTTTTGTTTCTTATGCTTTTGGATCTTTACTCATAATTTCTGCACTTAGATAAATGTTCAGAACAATTTTTCTTAGGTTTTCTCCTAGAATTTTTATGGCCTTACATTTTATAACTTTAATCCATTTTAAATTAATTTTTGTAATGGTCAGAGATATGGATATTGTTCTACATGTGGCTATTCAATTTTATAAGTACCATTTATTGAATAGGGTGTCCCTTCCCCTGCGGGTGTTTTTGCCTGATTTGTCAAAGATCAGTAGATTATGGGTATATGGCTTTATTTCTGGCTTCTTTATTCTGCTGTCTTGATGTATATATTTATTTTTATACCAGTGCACTGTGCTGTGTTTGGTTACTATAGCTTTGAGGCATAATTTGAAGTTAGATAATACGATGTCTCCCATTTTGTACTTTTTTCTTAAAATTGCTTTGGCTATTTGGATTTTTTTTTTTTTTGGTTCCATATAAATTTTAGCATAGTTTTTTTTTTTATTCTGTAAAAAATGGCATTGGTATTTTGATAATAATTGCATTCAATCTGTCAATTTCTTTGGCCAGTATGATCATTTTAATAATATAAATTATTTCAGTACAAGAACAGGGGATGTTTTATTACATTTGTTTGTGTCACCTCGGATTTCTTAAAATAACCTTTCCTTGTATAAGTAAAAATCTTAAGCAGAAACACAAATGCAACACTTCTGTTTGCAACGTAGACTGAGCTCTAGAAGGTTCAAGAATCTCTTTGGTTGTTCCCCAATGTAAAAGAGTGCATAAGGTTTCTTGCTATACATATTCAGCACTTTTTCTTAAAAATTGCTCTCCAGAGAAAAGGTGGGCATGCTGTTGAAATTCAATACACCCCCTGCTGTCCACGTTACACCTGATGTAACTGTATAGGTTGGCACCTTGTAGTACCACACACAGGATAACCACATCCAACCACTTTACTCTAAAGGAGAAAAAGGATGAAAGGTGAATATCACTCATAGTGTGGGATGGGTTATATGTTCTAAACACAAGATTCTTTCTTTTTCCATTAAATCATAGCTGTGTACATTAATGCATTTTTGAGGTACACTGGGCTGGTTTTACATACAATTTGAAATACTTACAACAAACTGGTTAACATAGCCTTCACCACACTTTCTTAATTATTGTGTTAAGACATTTATACTCTACACTTAGTAGAATTGACATGTACTGGCACAGAAACAGAGAGGTAGAGGTATGGAACAGAATAGAGAACCAAGATATGATTCTTGATCCAGCCTCTGCAACAGGCTCTTGCGGGGCAGTCTTCCTGCTCTCAAATAGCCAGTGGTTTTTTCCATCTCCACCAATATGATTCCACCAATGTAAGCCAATTATTAGTCTACCTGTGACATTCTTCACTGCTGAAAAGGGGTCAGCTTTCAATTTATTTTATTTCTTTGTGCTCTCCTCTATAGTATCCATAAGTTACATATGCCACAAATAAAGTTGAAACCCCAGCAAAAGCTTTCATTGTTCATAGATAGTCTTTTGTCGTAATTAGACAAAAACAATAGTCTCCACCCACTGAATAAGGGTTGTTTTCTATAAATTAAGCATTGATTCTAGCCCAAGGACAGGGGCTCAAAAGCCATTCCAAAGTAACCTTGAACTGTTAGAATACTTTAGAATGGGTCTACTGTTAGCATAAGCATGATGTAATAGAATGTATACACAAATATAAAACATTCCTAAAAACTAAAATGGGAAAATAAAGAAAAAGAGGGAATTTATCAAAAATGATGTCGTTTGAGATATTTGGGCTTTGAGAACTTATAGTTCAGAAAAGGAAAAAAAAGATGAGGATGGATTTGGGAAAGCTCTAGTGTTTTGGTGTTGGATTTTTTTTCTTGTTTTCTTCTTGTTTTTAATCACAATGAGCTAGATTTATCAAAAAATCTTTTTAGTAGTCTGTAAGTGTAGTTTATAATTGTGCATGATTCATTGATCATTTTGCAATTAAATACATGTGTCTTTTGTAAAAACTAGTAAGCACATGGGTGTTTGTGTTTATGTCTAACATTAAGATTTTCCTTTAATGGATCCTAAAAAGTTATAGAACCCATACATATTTTCCAAGGCACAATAAGTAGGTTTAACATCTTGACTAAGAAAAAAGATCCACCTGTTCTAAAAATCACAGGGTACAGAGAATACAGTTTTCCCCTCATATGAGATTTCTTTTTTATCATTAATCTTTGTGAATCAATACAAGACATAACATGTGCCTCATTGCACTATACTGAGGCTTAAAATGGAATTTCATGTTTCCTGGCCTCAAGAACATATCCCATTTTAGTTAATTTTTATGACTTTCAGTATATACTCTTATTGGGCTCTGCCTAGCTCTGTTGAGAATAGAATTTGGTAAAAATCAGTGGGGCACAGTCAATATCCACACAAATACCTTTCACATTCAGAATGTCCACTGGCCCGCCAGCCTACTGACCTGAGTGCTCCTCCAGTCAACCGGCAAAGGGGAGGGAAAGAGACAATTTTAGCTGCACAGAAGTGGAGCTGGAAGAGGATTAGGTTGAGAGCCCAGTGTTATATTTGATCCAGGTAAGGAAAACCATTGTGACTGCTATTCCAGCAATGATGGATTTTTCATCACTTAATCTCCACATGCCTTAACTTCCTCATATATAAAATAGGTATAATGATGATATCTTCCTCATGCTTATGATAATGAAATGGTTAAAATATATGCCATGCATATATTAGAAGTAGAACTCATCCTGGGACATGGTAACTGCTACATGGATGAAGTGATTACTATTAACATACTTGACTATCCCAAAATGTGTCCCTGATAAGTGACTTCTACTTAGTTACCTAGGATAAAATAAAGAAAACAACTGGGTGGTACCTGTAGCTCAAAGGGGTGGGGCCCCGGCCCCAAATGCTGGAGGTGGCAGGTTCAAACCCAGCCGCAGCCAAAAAATGCAAAAAATAAAGAAAAGAAAAGAAAACAACTTATGCCAGACACTAATCCTATTGCTATGGAACCATATAATATGTACTAAGTCACAGTTAGTAAGTGATTAGAACAAGAACTTGAATCTCTAGACTATCAAACTCCATAACCAAGACTCTTCTCTTTCAAATTCTTGCCTCGCTAGACTTTAGTATTTTGTTAGAAGTACAAATTAGTGAAAAGTGGTAGCTACTTTGCAACAAGGTCTACTAGGCAGACAAGTCATTCCCAAGGAGAGTCAGAACAGCACAAAAGCCCAGTTCAGTGCACACCCCCTGAAGTTATCTGCAGCTTCAATAATTGTGGGAAGAAGCTTGTTCTAACTATCCCAATCAGAGAAAATGTTTTGAAAAAGTAGGAGGTAAACTCACAATAACACAGTACCTTCAAAGGGACAGCAGAATGAAGTGGCTCAATAGAAATGTTTTGAAAGCCTTAATTTTGTCTAAATTGAGACAAATCTGTGCATTGTGGGGATCCAACATAAAGAGGCAAGTCATAGGTGACAAATCTGATGCAGAAGTTTTCCCTTGTGCCTCCTACTGTGGAGAGACCCACACCACTGTTTTGTCAAAGTCTGTTTTTGACAGCAGGTGTGACACCTGCTGAACACACCTGTACCAGCACAGCAGGATTTGTGAGGGATGTATCTGTTAGAAAATTGTAACACAGGGGTGAACAGAGAGATCCTGGGAGGATCCAGTGACTCTCTAGCTAAGGGGAGGGGGGAACATGGGGTGGGGGAGAAAGGGGCCAACAGCAGAATGAAGTCAAAGGTTTTTCTCCCATAATAATGTTGAGTTATTTTGATTTTTTTGTTGCTAAGTCTGGTCTTTTTCCTGGAAGAGAACTAATAAGGACAATGAATATAATTGTAAGGTCATTTTTAAATGCAGGAAAGAAAGACATAAAAGCATGATGCAGCCACACAAAGCAGTGTTAGCACAAGAGAAAAACATTTACATTAAAAAGACATAGTTCGGTCCATCCTTCATGGCAAAGGCTACTAACGCCCTGCTAAGCTCAAAAGCCCCTTCAGTAAAGGAACCAATAATAGAAGGCCTGGCAAGGTGGCTCACGCCTGTAATCCTAGTACTCTGGGAGGCCGAGGCAGGTAGATCATCTGAGTGCAGGAGTTTGAGACCAGCCTGAGCAAAGCAAGACCCCATATCTACTAAAAATAGAAGAGCTAGCCAACATTCTGGTGGGCGCCTATAGTCCCAGCTACTCAGGAGGCTGCAGTAAGAGGATCACATGAACATAGGAGTTTGAGGCTGCTGTGAGCTATGATGACACCACAGCACTCTACCCAGGGTGATTGAGTGAGACTCTGTCTCCAAAAAAAGAAAGAAAGAAAAAGAACCAATAGTAGAGGTTTTTTTTTTTTCAAAACTAGATTCAGGGGTAAGGTTAACAAGGTTTTCCAAATAAAGCTGTCCAAAATTTTGTCTGGAACCAATCAACTAATTTAACATTTAGCATGGGTGTTTTTAAATGGCGTTTCATGCAAATTAAGTAGGTTAACATTGTTTGGTGGCACAAATATTTGTCCCGCATTTCCGATATTCCCAAGAGTGCTGAGAAAGGAAAATTTGCTGCTACTTGGCTGTGTTCCAGAAAGCTAATTACCCAAGAGAGGATTTATGCAAGGCTGCACAGACTGCTGTTTCCACACACTTTTCTGAAGGTGAAGATTTTTGTTGGTGGTTTTTCTTAAATCTCTTCGTCATCATAAGCTCTGTTCGCTAGGATGAGAGAATGCGTCTGGCCATTGTCCTCACTATTTATTTGAAATGTCTACTTATCTCTTATGGAGCTCAATTTTCCTTTTCTTGTATGAAGCCTTTTATGACTTTCCATGGCTGAAGAGACCAACCCCTCTATGCTACTAATGAACACAGTCATGGCATTGTTAACACTCAATTACATTTATTATTTAAATATCTGGTTCTCCTTGGGAGATTAGTAATTTCTCTCTGGTGCAAAAGAATATATTTTCTTTGTGTATACATTAAATGTATGTGTAAGGAACGGAGGAATGAAAGAAAGGGGCGAAGAAAGAAGGGAGAGTGGAAAGAAACGTCATTACTCATAAAGGTAGGAGAATATTATAATCTTAGGGAATAAAACCTACAGTCAGCGGCTCAGTGCCTGTAGCACAGTGGTTACAGCACCAGCCACATACACTGAGGGTGGTGGGTTCAAACCCAGCCCGGGCCAGCTAAAGAAAAATGACAACTGCAACAAAAATAGCCAGGCATTGTGGCAAATACCTGTAGGCCCAGCTACATGGGAGGCTGAGGCAAGAGAATCGCTTAAGCCCAAGAGTTTGAGGTTGCTGTGAGCTGTGACACCACAGCACTCTACTGAGGGCAACATAATGAGGCTCTGTCTCTAAAACAAAACAAAACCCTACAGTCACAAAACTCAGACTTAAATTCCAGTTTTTCCATTCACTGTGACTTTGGGCTAAAGAATTAAGGCTCAAATATTTCAGGAAAATTACAAAGGGGTTAAGATGAAGTGAAATCATATATTTGAAAGTACAGGACACCTACTGATTCCTCAAAGATTTAAGTATTAAAAATTGGTTGAATAAACTATAAAGTAGTTGCCTTTTTAAAATTCAAAACAAAATAAAGCACATTTGGCAAAGATTCTGACTTCCGAATTTCGGTGACTCGAGATAATTTTCTTATAAACATCAACTTATTTTTGTGCTGCTAAAGCAGTAGCAAGAACAAATTTCTCCTTGATAGAGTGCTCCCCAAACAGATGACTGTACACACTGACTCCTCCTGCCAGAATTAATTTTAGGTGGTGAAACATTTCTTTTTTACTTCTCTTTAGTCCAGGAAAATGCATTGTCTACATAAAAATCCCTCAGCGCCTCAGTAAAGCAGAAGCCCATGTTTACGCAATTAACCATAAAAAGAGAAAATTGATCAGAAGCACGAGGAAGTGGACTGGCAGGCTTTCCCTTTCCACACTACGGAAACCCATTTTGTCTTTAGCTCTAATATGCATCTCCAGGAGGGTCTCATTTTTATCCAACTACTTTTATTGTATATTTCTTCAAATTCCTGCTGTCGATCCTGTGCGCTTACTTGAGAAGGAAATTTGTTTTTGTACACCCTCTTTCTTTTCACACACTGCCTCCAGCACTCATACCAAGATGCCGGCAGAAAAAGAAAATAGGAAATGTGCATTTAATAGCCATAATATGGTCTCACCTAACTGTGTAAACCACCTCTTAAGCACCACATTCTTAGTAAATCTACTGAACCTTTCTCCTCTCCTTTATGCCTTTATGTTGCAAGCTCTAGTTCTTGCTGCTTTTCTCTGTACCTTTGTGAATATAACACTATTCTCCCTCTCTGTCTCTCCCTCTCGTTCTCTGTTCTCTTGTTCTTACCCATCTTTCAAGACCCAATCCAAGCTCTTTGGCCTCAATCGAAATCAAGCACTTCCTTGCTAATCTCTGTCCTGAGTTTATATATATACCTAATAGTTAAACCATACACAAATCAAACTTATTCTTTAGCAATTTCTTATTACACCTACCATTTTATACTAAACACTTCATGGTTTATCTTGACTTCTGTACGGTAACACAATAATTAAGTGAGTGAGGTGAAGGCTATGTTAACCAGTTTGATGTAAGCATTCCAAATTGTATATAAAACAGCACGTTGTACCCCATAAATGCATTAATGTATACATGATTTATGTATTTATGACTTAATTTAAAAAAGGAAAAGAAAAGTGAACTCAACTCAGGAAGTAGGTAGGCACTAAGAAAATGACTTGAGTTTTCACTAATCGAAGGATCTCACATCACAATGTGAGGCAGGCCCTATGTAAATACATATGTATCTACAAAAAAATTTCTCACTGGAAAAGCAAAGCATAGACTATGGAATATTTAGGTTCACATCCAAGTTTTGTCATTTACTAGATTTGTGACCTCTAATGAAATTAATTTTAATGTTGGGTTTTTTCAATCCTGTTAAGAAAATAATCCTTGCCAAGAACCAAATTCCTTAACTGTAAAATGAAAGCAATAGTAATACTTTCCTCATAAGTATGATTGTGAGAAATTAATGAGAAACATTTAATAAAATTACAGTTTTCAGAGCTTTACTAAGTACAGCTCTGAAACATAGTGGGTGCTCAATATACTTAGCTCTTATAATTATTACTATGGGTAATAACTGTATGATATAACTAAAATACTATTGAGGACATGGTAGAACCCCAAGAAAAGACAATTCCCTCACTTCTGCTTTCTTTCTTCGATATTCCTTTTCCTTCTAAACTTTAAGAACCCCAGCAAGTCTTCGAGATCAATATTGTGAATGAACTTAGTGTATTTTCCCAACTCATTCTCAGCAGGAAAATGGCTGATGCATCATTGACCTCTCTTAATAACTGATACTACAATAGTGGAGAAAGATGGTGCACCAGATAGGGTTTCTCCATTTGTTCTTTAATAGTGATGGGATATCTACTGTATGCCAGACATCATTCCCGCACTGGATGGATAAAGTGGATAAGTCAAACAATCATTCTGTGGGTATTGAATTTACGATTTAGTAGAAAACAATGATAATGAATAATCAGATCAAAAAATTCACATCTTGACAAATATAGTGAAAAAGAGGAACAAAGTAATGTGCCCTCGTGTGAGTAGAGAAAGTAGGGCAGCTAGATGTGGCAGTTGTGGAATCCATTCGTGGAGAGGAGACGTTTGAACTGAGACCTGAATGAGGAGGAGCATACATATATGCAGCAATCTAAGACCCAGTGGTCCAGAAGGAAAGCAGGAACAACAGTACAAACACCCTGAGGAAAAAGAAAATGTATTGAGCTTGTGTTCTGATATAATGATAAATTGACAACAAGTCAAATATGATAACTGACTATACTCCTTGGTTTTATGGCACTGGGGAATTTTCATCAAGCCTTGAGTTCTTGCTATAAACCTGCACCTGGCAAGGGAATATTGTGTTTTAGTTCACATTGTGCATTTTGCAAACTCACTATTCATGGCATAGTACCAAATGATTTCGATTAGAGAGATGAACATGAAGCTCTTGTTTTTTTACAGCCAATGTCTCTCTCTGTGGAGATAAAATGTGATAAGCTCACATTTTCTTATTCAGCAAGATTCCCCATCCAAAACCTTATTTTCAGAATTTTGACAAAAATACTTTTCTTGTGATAGCCCACCATATTCGGTGTCAAATTCATTGGTGGTTTTACAGCTGATTAAACTTTTCACTTTTCACGTTGCTGTATCTGAGCTATAATGTGTCAACAGTTTGATCTACATTGACAATCTCCCAATGAGAAAGTTCCCTAATTAAGCATCTTGTTTTCACAAAATTGTTATAGTCCTGGCATTTAGAAGGAGAGGAAAAGAGTTAGGAGTAAAAAAGCAATTTATTTTCCCAATGTTTAGTGTTTCTGTGTGAAGTTACACTAAATACCTGTATACCTGATGCTCTTCAAATAAGTGGATTGGAATTGTCCACTGTAATATTTCATGTTAACCAGTACAAAGTAGCATTTACAAAATATTGATATGTAGCACAATTAATTTTGCATCTGAAAAAAAAAGATCCTGTTCAAAGCGAAGGTCTAAAACAATTGGCGAAAATTGGTATTGTTTTAACATTTACTGATTTTTTTCTGCATGGTTAGAGAATTAAGTTAAAACAAATGTTATTGACCCCATATTAGGACAGATAAGGTACTGCATCAAATACCTCAAGAAAAAGAATTAGCAGCAGATCCTTCTTGCTCTGAGAAGTCATAGTTGGTAAAAGATAAGACAAAAAATATAAACTTGAAGGACTATAAATTATTGATGAAGAAGAGATTTTTTTTTCCTATAACAGATGTTCAAATAAAATGTTTTGGTGGAATAGAGTCAGGACTGATCAGTTTTTATAGGAAAGAACAGAACAGAACATTAATTTAAGAAAATCTGGCTCAAATCACAAGTATAAAAGCAGGGAAATATAAAGATGAATGGAGAACCTGAAATAATTCTACAGGACTATCCTGAACAATTCACTAGTGAAGTGTATGGAAAATAAGGTGGCATTTTAAACCTCCTAGGTTGAAAAAGTGGAAGATATGCAAATATCCCCTTTGTTGATGTCCCTCAAACCTCCCCGGGTGGTGACATTATTCTTGGTATTATTCCTTTCTCCTTTGTTCCCTCCCTTCCTTTCTTCAATTTGTCTTTCTTTCCTTCCTTTTTTATATTTATTCCTTTGATACACTCTTATTTTTCCAGTTAAGTGTTGACGTTAAGTAATATGTACTAGAAGATGATCCTTTGCTCTCGTGGGCTTATTATTATTTATATTCAAGTGAGAAAAACAAAAGAACTTAACATAAAATAAGTAAATTTATGGCATTATAAATCATGATGAGTCAAAAAGAAAAGGTAAAATTAAGAAATGCTACCTGCTTCAGATTGAATAGTAGAGAAAGATTTTTCGAAAGATGTGGCATTTAAGCAGCTCTTTTTTAGCAATCAGAAGACATTAGCCTTTTAAAGAGGAACAAAGGAACATTTTAAGAAGAAGGAATACATTTGCACAGACCCAGAGCAAGGTAATAGTTTGGCCTGTTCAGTCTACTGGAAGAAAACAGGAATGGCTGGAGAGAAGGCAACGAATGAGAAAAAAGCTAGGCAGCCACCAGATTATGTAGTACCTTCCACTGCATTTTTAAATGTAATAGAAAATCAGTCACTAATGAATTACTGTATTGAGTATTCTTGCTGTAATGAGAAATACATCAGAGCAAGTAGGAGTAAGAATGAAATTAGGGAAACCAGTGCAAACACTATATCTTAAACAAGGGATGAGAATGCACTATGTTCTTATTAGTGTATGATCTTCAACAAAACTGATGGGAACCAGGTATTTAAATCTCCCATTATTTTTCTATGCCTTGAAACTGGGTAGAAAATACTTCAAATTCCTGAGTCACTACTTTCACACTTATATATGATTAGATGTATCATTTAGAATAAAGTCTTTCAAGACCATTAGCAATGTACTGTTAATGAGAGAAAGAGAGAAAGATACCATACATACCAAGTAACCTGGCTCAACCATGGTATGACCGAGGACCCAGGGTCTGGGATAAAACTATGAGCACTGGTCCAACTCCAACTTTCCTACACCTTATAAAGCAATGTGCATTCTGTACCCTTAGTTTCTTCTTTGCGAGCATCCCAATGGGCATCTAACAAGCGAGTTTATTTCTCAACTTTCTACTCACCAGCACACTATTCCTAGTGACAGAACACCTACAGGCCTGGGGAATTTGCATGAATTGACTTTATAGATTATCATCCTAAAACTTAGAAGCCTTTGTTCTTTCATCCATGTTCAAAAAACTCCCTTCTCATCAGACTTCAGATAGTTTCAGCAACAAATTCTCAACCTATGAAATGATGTTCATGGTGCAATCTCATACTATGGTCCCTAGGAAATAAGATAGTGACAGAAAGGAATTCTGGGATTCAATACAATTGAGAAATGCTGCACACACCATAGCTACCACCTCCCACTTTGGAGATCCATAATGCTTTAGCAAATAGAGGTTATATGAAAGCCAACACTGGGTAATCTTGAATTTTAAGTCAAATTTATTCAACTAAGGAAATTTTTCATTTAGAAAATAGCTGCTAATATACTTCTGGATAGAAATCTGGAAAATATCCATCTCTCTGATTAATTTTTAAGATGCTGTAGCATACATGAGGCTACTCACCAACACTTCTTGCTCTCCTTTTAGATTCAAGTGGGAATTTTACTTTCCCTTCTCCTTTAAATCAGGCACAGACATATGACTCTTAAAGTTAGTAAATTGTGAGCAGAAATGTGTCATTTCCAGAAGGAGGCGTCTACTTCCTGGTGCAGCTCTATCCAGAGTGATCCCAAATCATGCCATAAAGAAGTCATTATCATTCCTGTATAATGAATGACAACGACAATGACATTTTCAGAGAAGGCTAGGGTGGGATGCTAATTTGTCTGTTTCAAATCCCCTGTTTTTTTCTAGCTTGTGTTATTGCCTGAAATTGATTTTCTTATCATACCAAGAAAATGTTACCCTCATATGCACTTATCATTTTCTGAAACAAACTATTGTTCCTTTAGTGGATTTAATTTTGCATCTATTATTCATATGAAATTCAGGATGCTACTTCACCTAAAGGTATGCTTTTAAGAGTAGAAGTGGTCAGAGTGAAAACCATCATTATATTTTCTCAACAAAAATTAGGAGCAGATTTCTTCCTTTAAGTTGTTAGAAAGATATGAAATCTAATATTTCCTCATACTAAAATACTCAAATCACATTAACTACACCACAGTCACTGAGGACAGTAAGATGTCTCCTGTGTTTTTGTCTTGGAACATTAGAGAAATATTAAGCTTAGACTCTTATTCTGCCTTTTTCTCTAATATCCTTTTATGTTTGAGAATGGGAATGTCGTTAAATTCTTCTAGTTATAATTTTATTATTTGTAAGGTAAGGATAGGAACATCTGCTTTGCAAGCTTCATGGGTTATTTTTTTATACATTCATGAAAACTAAGTTAGACTACATAAATTATAAATGCATACATACACAATCACTTTTGTTTGTTTGTTCTTCTGTTTTGCTTTTTTTTAAATTTTGAGACAGAGTCTCACTCTTGTCACCCTGGGTAGAGTGCTGTGGTGTCATCATAGTTCACAGCAACTTCAAACTCTTGGGCTCAAGAGATCCTCTTACCTCACCCACCTGAGTAGCTGGGACTACAGGAGCCTGTCACCACCCCCAGATAGTTTTTCTATGTTTAGTAGAGACGGGGTCTCACTCTTACTCAGGCTGGTCTTAAACTCCTGAGCCCAAGTGATCCACCTGCCTTGGCCTCCCACAGTGCTAGGATTACAGGTGTGAGCCACCGTGCTGACCCCATCCACTTGGAACTTAAAAGACACTACAAATGGGGCCACACCTGTGGCTCAGTGGGTGAGACACGGGCCCCATGTACCGAGGGTGGCAGGTTGGAGCCCAGCCCCGGCCAAGTTGCAATAGGAAAATGGCCGGGCGTTGTGGTGGGTGCCTGTGGTCCTGGCTTCTTGGGAGGCTGAGGCAGGAGAATCGCCTGGGCCCAGGAGTAAGAGGTTGCTGTGGGCTATGGTGCCATGGCATTCTACTGATGGTGATAGGGTAAGACTCTGTTTCTAAAAACACCAATAATAATAAACAAAGACACTACAAATGAGCCTTACTACTATTGTTTTCTAAGACCTTTTAAATTATCTTTACACAAAATTCTTGTCATATTCATTCTCTTCTATAAAATGACCATGAAAACTTAAAATGCTTATCATTTTAATAACAATTTTACCAATCTCTTAAACTGTAAACATTAAACAAACTACTAGTTTTTTCCTTTGACCTTAACCTAGTAACTGAGTACTGCTGAAGAAAATCACTTCACAAACAAATCACACTCATGTCATAAAATGAATGATAACCATGTTCGGATGGGTTTTGAACATCATAGTCAAATGTTGCCATTTCTCTTACTTTCTGTCTAATATTTTCAGCATTACCCTTTCTCCTAAAACTCTATCCCTACTAGAACATTCTGCCACACACACATATACTCCTGTTCCCAGCAGATATAATCTCATCTTTCCATTTCCAAAGAAAATTTTTTCAGCGTAAGTGTGTAAAGTGCCTATTATAAATGAGGTGTTGTTCTAGGTTTTGGGAATATATTGACTCAACAGACATATAATAGCCCTAGTTTATTAGTCTTTATATTCAAAGGGAAAAAACTCCTAGAGAACAAACACATGTATATATTTCAAGTAGATAAAGGATAGATGATTAGATGGATGAAATTCTAGAAGAATACATAGACATTGATCTGATTAGTATAATAAACTCAGATAGTGATGTGTTGTGAGGATGTTAAATCAAAGCAGTAAGAGAGTGACAAGTGTTTCTTACACACAGAGGCTATAGGAGACAGACCACCATGTTTATGTGAATGGTCAGCAGTTCTGGAGGGACGCTCTGGGAGTGAGACAATCTCCTGGCTGGCAGGGAGATGTTTTGCTGCCTGGAGAAAAGCCTCAAGCAACTATGTGCTCCAATGAGTTAAAATTGGTTGCTCGTTAGTAAGCAGGTGATGGACTTTGAACATTCATGAAGCAACAGGGTGGGAGTGGAGCTGGAGAGGAAAGAGCACATAGTGATCATTAAGCACATAGTCCTTATATGTGGGGCCCCAAAACCTGTTGTATAGTGTTTCAATAAACGACCACGGTGGAAGTTATTCGGGGCTCTCCCGCACCTATGAGAAGACTCACCTCTTGCAAGGTTGTACTTTCAATCTGTGTACTGGCTGTTTTTGCATGCAGTGACAGGCTACCATAGCGGCACTAACAAGGGTGACTGGGTGACATAGTGGCACTGACAGAGGCCAATACAGACCCTTCTCAAAAGGAGTCACTTAAACAATGAATACAAGACTACTGATTACTTATCTCAATATCAGTAATCCCTTCTTGGTCACACAGCTGTAATTTTTAGTGGAAACATGGCCACCAAGAAAAAGTAACAGATTTCCTATACTCTTCTATAGCTAGGTGTTGCTATAGGACTAAGTTGAAGCCAGCTAAGGTAGAAGAAGTGCCTTGTGGTGCTATAGAAGGTCCTCTTAAAAGGGTGGAATTAAGCCTTATTGATTTTCTGCGTTCTCACTCACATTGTTTAGATTACGTTGCAATTGCAATGGGAAGCTATTAGCAGGGATAGAAGAAATGTGTGTGAATATGCGTAGATTTGCTTTAGAGATAACACTGGCTGCTCCCAGGAGAAAGGACCACGGGGAACAAAAGAGAAGCAAGGTAGCCAGTTAGGAGGATACTTTAGTCATTCTAGGGTAGAATGATGTTCCCTAAGGAAGTCGTATGTAATGAATGGGGTCATATTTTGAACATATTTTGTAAGAGAAGCCAATGAGACTTGCTAAGGGATAAACGTGGAGAGGGCAAACGAGAAAGATTCATTAAAGATCACACTCAAATTGTTGGCCAAGTCAAATGGGTGAATTATAGTGTCATTTACTATAATAAAGATTATATTTACTATAATAAGGACAGCTCTGAGGGAAAGTAAGTAATAAAGAATCTTAAGTTTTGTTTCAAATGTGTATTTTGAGCCTGGCATGTCTCTTTGATATTCAAGGGGACAGACCGTGAGAAGACATTTGAACATAAGAATCTGGAGGCCTGGGAGTGATATGAGACCAGTGCTATACATCAGGGAGTTATCAACATAACAGTGGCATTTAAACCATGAGGCTAGATAAAATTAACCAAGGAGAGAGTACAGGGGTAAGAAGGGATTTCTGGCCATGTGTCACTGCAATTGTTAGAGTTCATGAGGAGTAAGTGTTGCCAGTAGCATCTGAGAAGGAGCAATCTGACAGGCATGTGAAGAAAACCAGAACACGCTGATTTACAGAGCTAGGTAAGAAAGTGCGGCCAGAAGGTGGTGTCAGATGCTGATGAGAGATTGAAGAGGAGTCATAGATTTCACAGGATGGAGATGACAACCTTGATAAAAGCTGTCCTCGTGACGTGGTGGGAACAAAAGACTCCGTGGGAAGAACAGGTAAGGGAGAAAGTAGGTAAGTTTTCTATAGCAAGGAAATTCCACAGTAGGAGAAAAGAAGAGGATGAATGATGAAGAAGGAATCACCATTTTGCTTATTTGGTCGGTTTTTGTAACATTTTTATTTTTTAACAAATAGGGAGATATTTTAATATCTTCATGGGCCAATCACAGCAATCCAGGCTAGAGAGAAAATAATAATGCAAGTAAAGGAAGGTTAGAATATGTTACAGGCTGGATCTAAAAGTATAAACAGCAAGTTTGATTTAATCCTTAAGAACAGGGATCATGTCTGCTATTGCCAACCATTCAGTCCTCAGTGCCCAGCATAGGGCTCAAGACGCAGTAGATGCTTATCAGAAGTAAATGAATAAATCAATGAATACTATGTGCAGAAGTGTTAGCCAGCATATTTTATCACAAAATCTTAAAATGTGATTATTACATTTCCTGTTTAAAATATTTTGGAACTCCCCACAGCTTGCTCTAATGAGGATTATAAAAATAATCCTTAAATTGGCACAAGAACACGGAATGGCTGCTTTCTGCCTGTCTCTAATCTCAGTTCTCAATAAACATACTTGTATCCTACCTTTGCACTGCAGTGAACAAGTAGTTCTACAAGTACATCATGCTGTTTTCTGCTTCGGTGCCAGGTGTGTTCTCTGTTCTTGCAAAAATTCCCCCTCATCAACACTCTGTTTCTCCAAAGTTAATTCTCCCTTCAGGACTCTGCTCAAGCACTGTTCTCTGGGAAGATTGCACTGATCTTCCTTTCTGATCTAGACCTCCTTGGTGTTCCCAAACCAGTTGTGCATCATATAATATTAAATCTGTTTATTAACTTGTTTCCATAATTAAAATTAAGCTCTCTAAAGTAAATTGCCTTTTTATCTCTGAATTCCCAGAAATTAACTCAAGACATTTACTTAATGACATTAAGTATCTTGAAAATGGCTATGTTATTTACCCAACCAAAAATGTCTACTCTCTAAAAATCATCTCAACAAATGGGGCATCAATATTTAAATTCTCCTTGTTTTTTTTTTTTTATGAAATCTGATTAAAAGTTTAGATCCTGCGCCCCAATCTTGAAAGAACTTACAAAACAAGTGAGCAAGGTTATATGACATATAGCATCATAATGAGTTAGTGTATGGCTTGCAGGTAACAGGATTTCCATTTAACATTGCTTCATCTTTTGGCATACTTCCCTAATTAGTTACAGTATTCCTCCTGAGACTGCATGTGGCTTTTGATGCTTTTGAAGCACAGTTTTATTCAGTCACATGGTATCAGAGCTCACACTGGAAATGAAATCTATATTCTATTCATGAGTTAGATGGGAGTAATGTCCTGGGTGTATGTAATAAACTTTAAGTCAACCTTGATGGGAGGAGGGAGATTAACTAAGGAAGGTTTACAGCATGATGTAAGCTTTGGGGCAAAGAGCAGGTAACCTCATGGCAGGTAGATGCCAGAAGTAAGGAGCATAGCAAGAGAGTGGGAGAGAGATCAAGGATGAATTTGAAATATTTTAAAATCTAGTATGGACCAAAAGTTTCTTATGAAGACAATGAATTTTCTCTAGCCCTGACATCAGTCTCCATGTAGGCTAGATTAACTCTTCCTCATCTGGTGGGCTGTGGGCTGAGCCAGATACAAAGCAGTAGATTGATCTTAAAGGATCTAAAATATGCCATTCAGGCATGTAGGCAATAAGCTATCTAAGAAAGGAAACACCTTAGCAGAACTATGAAACTTTTAGTGCAAGATACCACTGCTGTATAATAAAGGCTATCAAATTATTGATGGCAAAAACCTCAGTTCATCTATCCCTGAATCATCTGGCATGCTTGGCATCTAATAAATGCCTGCTGTAGGACTGCCAGCACTGTATCACAGGATAGTTTCTTAATCTTTTCCAAATTTCTCCTGATCACTTAGGGGATGCTGGAACGCTCCCTCAGAAATACATAAGTGAATAGTGTTCAGTCACCCAAGAATGAATGGATAAAGATGGTGTAAAGAGCAGGAGTGAGCTTGGAAGTGAGAATAAATACAGAAGATAAAGGTCACCAAATAATTTGAAAATGTCTTTTATGTTAAATTATGGCAATATAGACATAACTAACATGGGAGAAGATGATAGTAAGTGGATAATGGAATCTACCTGCTGATAACCTCATTGATATTACTAATAAAACACAGGATGTAGCAAAAGTTTAAGTAATTTCTAAGAGTCAAAGAAAGCTGTCAGATAATTTTTGCCATTAAAATTGAGAGAAGGCAGGGAGAAGAAAAAAGTTGGTGCTAGCTGCTTTCATTATTTTTCATAGCAGGTAGCTAATAGACATTATCCTAAAAAGACATCCCTAAATTTTACTTAAAGAAAGAGAGCGGTATGATGCAGACCACAAGAACAAAAAGACGAACTGTCCTAAAATCCAAAATAAATACCAGCAAGAACTTCTAGAAAATGTTAATGTGGTGAAAAATGTAGAGTATGTGTAGATATAAATATAATATAATACCATATGGCAGAAATTGGAATTTTTTAGTAGTTTGTTAACAAATGTAAAAGTACTTAACTTTTTAAAAGAAAATAAAAAGATGTTTAGACTGGGTAACAAATCCATTACCTAACTGCTTGCTCATCACAAGAGACATATCTAATGTCAAATGATTAAGAAAGTTAAAAATTGAAGGATAGGCAAAGATGCCTGATAAATGCAAATAAATAGGAAGAAGCTGCAATTCTGACACCAGACAAAGTAGAATTTAAAGTTAAGAAAACTTTATAAACCAGAGGCTACAACAAAAAATAAAGTTAAAATAGTTAATTCTGTGCTTTAAAAAATCAGCAGCAGCTTTGGGTTAGACATATTAGAATAAATTCGTTATTGTCTGTTCTAAAATGCATATTTCCTAACTGTCACAACGGGAAATTTTTGAAAGTAAAGAAAGTTTATGAACAAAGAGTTCATCTAAGGCCTAAATTGTGTAGCCCAGAGTTCCAAGGGCAAGGGCTGGTTCTAAATATAGGGGCAGATAGATACTGAACAAGTCCAAAACATCTTTTGCCAGAAATAAAGGAGATTCTCAAAGACTTATGGGTCATGTCAAGAGAACACTTTCCCCCAAAATGGGACTCCTACTGGCCAAAGATCCAAAGATGAAAAAATTCAGACCTCAAAAAATTAAAATTGATTAAAATGCATTGTGTATATTAAATATGTATAATTATGACGATATGTGAAAGAAAAAGAGACTGAGCGAGACACGATCTCATTTTTCCTAATTAACTGGTTATATTAGAAGACTCAGATCCCCTCTCTGCAGATTTAACAATGTTTTTTTTGTTGGAATTGTATTTCGGGTTACTCGAATAAACCTTATATATGAAAAATGTTCTTTCTTAAAAAATTCTAACTAATAATTGTAGAAGTGATAGAACTAGAAAATATTTCACCACTTTTAGTTTAATCATCGAGTATGGCATGATTAGTAGGGGCAAAGACATCATGTGGAATGCTGATGGCAAAAAGAGTAGCAAAAGGATGAGGCTTCCTGGATTAAGTGATAGGTCCACTTTTAGTTCTGTGAGGAATCTCCATACTGTTTTCCATAGCAGTATTACTAATTTGCAGTTCCACTTACAGTGTTTAAGTTTCCCTTTCTTACCATATCTATGCCAACTTCTAGGGTTCGTGATTCTTTAATAATGGCCATTCTAATTGCGGTAAGGTGACATCTCACTGTAGTTTGAGTTTGAGTTTGCGGGCTCTGATGATAAGAGCATTTTTTCATATGTATGTTGGCCATTGTCTATCTTCTTCTATGTCCTTTGCCCACTTTTTAATGGAGTTGCTTATTTTTACCTTGAGGATTTGTTGGAATTCTTTGTATATTCTGGATATTAGTCCTTTGTCAGATGTATAGCTTGCAAATTTTTTTTTATTTATTTCTTTATGCATTTGTGGGGTTTAGTGTACTGATTTGATACGCAATGGGAAATGCTTATATTGAACTGATTAACACATTTATCACCTCACTTACTTATTTGTTGTGGTAAGACAATTATGCTCTTTTCTTAATAGTTTTGAAATAAATCATTGCATCATGCATATTAGGTGGGAATACCCACCTCCTCCCACCTCCCTTCTCCTTTCTGGACTATAGTTATGTTTTACCATTCATATGAATGTAAGGGAGATGATATATTGATTTCATAGTAGTATTGAGTACACTGGCTATTTTTTTTTTTTTTTCATTCTTGAGATAGGTGCTTTACTATGTTTAACTGCATGGAGCTGGAACATATTCTTCTTAGCAAAGTTTTCAAATATTTTCTCCCACTACTGAGTATTCACCCAAAGAAAAAGAAGTAATTATATCAAAAAGACACCTGTGCCCAATGTTTATTGTAGCATAATTCATAATTGCAAAGGTATGGAATCAACATAAGTGCCCATGATTTTCACAATTGGATAAAGAAAATGTGATATATATTAAAAGATAAGTCTTACTCAGCCATAAAAAGGAATGAAATAATGTCATTTGCATCAACTTCAGTAGAACTGGAGAACATTGTCCTAAGTGAAGTATCTCAGAAATGGAAAAACAAACCACATGTTCTCTCTAATAAGTGGAAGATAAGCAATAGGTACACTTCATGAGAAAGTGGTGTAAAGAAACTGGAAACTGAACTCTGGAAAAGAACTCTGGAAACTGAGAAGGGGAAGATTGGAAGGGGAGTGAGGGATGAAAACTTAACTACAGGGTACAATATACACTATCCTAGTGATGAGTGCACAAAAATCCCTGACTTTATCATTTTATAATTCATACATGTAACAAAAACACTTTTACCTCCTCAATATTTTGACATAAAAATTTCAAAAAGGAAGATGAGGCTATCACACCAGAGGAGATAGTCAATTATTTTGTGTCTCCTGATGTGATGAACATAGAGTATTTAGCACTATCTGTGAAATCCTCAAACCAAAGGGTTGAACTGATACTAACAGAGTATCAGTTAGTAGAGCTTATTTCTAGTTTATAGGAAATAAGGATTAGGGGAAACAAAGAAGCAGGTCTTTAACATGTAATATTCTTCAGACCAACTGGTCATTTTTATTTTTTAACAAATCAATAGTATGATAATAAATAATCAAAAATAATAAAATAAGATAAAAAGGAAATGTACTACCCCAGCATTAAAAAGGCTCAGATGGATAATAACCATATGAAATGGTGGACCTGGGCTGAATTCTTTTTTTTTTTAATTTTTAGTAAATCATAATTGTGTATATTAGTGCATTCATGGGGAATCTTTTCCCCACTGAATGTTTTTACTTGGCTTGTCAAAGATCAAATAGCGGTAAGTAGTTGGATTACAAACTTTAAAGATAACTGCAAGAATAATTTTTTAGAACTGCACCTTAAATATACATTTTAATTCTACATTTGGTAAAGCTGTTTCGTTGTTGTTGTTTGTTTGTTTATTTTTCCCCGATGACACAGACCTCATTCTGTCACAGCTCACTGTCACCTCAAACTCCGGGACTCAAGCGATCCTCCTGTCTTGGCCTCTCTCAAGTAGTTGGGATACTGATAAGCACCACTGTGCCAGGACCTGGAGAGTACTTTACTTCTATCCCTACAACATTCATTTTCTAAGATGCCCCTTTCTAGGCTCTTCGTGCCTTCTTCTCCTAACTCAGATACAGGCAACCACTTATCTGACTTTTCTTACCTTTTCCAGGACTTTCTTTGTGCCTAATTTTCATTTGGTATAATGATTGTGAGATTCATCTATGGTGTTAGCTGTATTGACAGTTTGTTCCTGATCAGTCGTTGAGTGTATTCTATAGGATGGATATATCATAATGTGTGTGACTGTCATTAGTTGATGGCTATGTGTAGCCTCTGCCCCTCACTTCTTCCCATTATGAAGAATGTTACTGATAACATTCATGGGCGTGCCTCTGTGAACACTCGTCTTAACTTCTCTTGGGAATGCCTACAAGTGTCATTACTAGGTCTTATCCTAAATGTATGTTTAACATTTTAAGTAGCTAGCAAACTATTTTTCCTTAGTGGTTGTACGAGGTACCATTCCCACCGTATTAGGTGGTAATTCCCACTGTATTTCTAGGTAACAAAACACCACAGACTGGGTTAAGCAGAAGAAATTTATTTTCTCACAGTTCTGGTGGCTTGAAGAACAAGAACAAGGTGTCAGCAGGGTTATCTTTTTCGGATGTGTGCCTTTTTGATTTAGTGATGTCGTCTTCTCCCTGTGGCTTCATATGGTCATTCTTCTGTGTGTACCAGTCTGTATCTCAGTCTCTTCTTGTAAGGACACCAGATATATTGCACAAGATTAGGATCCCCCCCCGCATTTGACTTCATTTTATCTTTATTACCTCTTAAGGTTCTGTCTCCAAACACATATTCTGAGATACTGGGGTTAGGACTTCAACATATGAACATTGGAGAAACAATTCATCCCATATACCCACCAACAATGCATGAAACTTTCAGTTGTTCTATATTCTCATCAATACATGATATTGACAGTCTTCTAAATATTTGTTATTTTGATAGGTTAACAGCCATATCTTGTAGTTTAATTAATTTTTATTTCTCTAATGATTAGTGATGTCGATCATGTTGCCATACACTTATTGACCTCTCTGTATCTTCTTTAGTAAAGTGTATAATTATATAATTGTCCATTTGTCTTAACCTATTGCCTTCTTACTATTGAGTTATGAGTTCTTTACATTTTATTTATGCAATTCCTTTCTCATATATATTTTCTTCCAATCTGTAACTGCCATTTCTTTTTTCAATGATATTTTACAAAGACCAAGATAGTTTAATTTTGATTAAATCAAATTGATTAGTTTTTGTAGTTTGTACTTTTTAAGTTCTATGTAAGAAATCTTTCCCTAATCTAAGAATATACACATTTTATTCTCTCCTTTTTAAATGTATAGTGTGAGCAAAGAAACAATGCTTATTTTATTCCATATACATATCCAGTTATCTCAGCACCATTTATTGAAAAAGCTATTCTTTCCCATTTGGTTGCTTTGGAATTTTTGCTGAAAATCAATTGACCACATGTGGATGTGTGTGCAGGTTAGTTTCTGTTTCACTGTCCTTTCCTAAATCAGGTAGTTTATGTGTTTAAATATCTTTTATTTCTAAAAACTGTTATGGTTTCACTGTCATTTGCATTTCCACATAAAGTTCAGAATAATTGTCTCTTTTAAAGGCCTAGAAGTGTTATTTTTACAGTAGGCAACCCTCAACTGGCCCCTGTTCTAATTCCCTTTCCAGTTATCTTGTCATTTTTTTCTCCAGCTACAGTTTTACAGTTTGCCCCTTTCTGCATGTATTTGTCTCCTCACATCTGTGAGTGTGTGTGTGTGTGTGGTGATCATTAGAAATGTGATAACTAAAGACCAGCTTTGATACCTGGTCCTTCATTGGTACTCAGTCAACACTTTTTGTTTGATTGTTTGTTTACATTGTATCTGCTTAACCAAGTGATCCAGTTATAAGTGAATGAGGCAGGACAGAGATACAGCATATTTTCTCAGGACATCATTGTCACAGACAAGAACATGAAGGATTTTCCTTAGCATGGAATAAGAACAGTAAAGGTACAGCAAATGAGTGAACAGTCAGAGAGATGTTTAGGAAAAAGGATTGGCTCCAGAGAAAATTCAGCAGCAGCAAAATAATTGAATTTGCCAATAGGCAGAAGTGGAGTCCAATCTATTTCTCCCACCAGCTGACTGTACAGTCTCAAGTTGAGTGTGCACCATGTTCTAATTTGTAAATCAGTCATACTGATAATACACCACCATAGGTGAGTTTTAATTTTACCATGTAATTGACCTTGCTTTGGCAATGCTCAACATAGTAAGAGACTTAATAGATGTTAATTGACTCAGAAATGCTTAGTGCTTTTATGACTTGCTTTTGAGGAAATAAATTTTTCTTTGCATACTTCGTTTATATCCATGGTCAACTCAATCACCAATTTGTCCATTTTTATCTCCGAAATATATCTCAAAAGCATCCGTTCCTCTTTTCATGTCCTAACTCTGCCCTAGTTCAATTCACCATTATTAGTTTTATAAAACTCTTTGATACATTCTGCCTGTGTCCTGCTTCTATTCTCATGACCTTTAAACTAGTTTCCACAAAAGAACTGGAATGATTTCTTTCTTCTTCATTCCATCCTTCTCTTTCTTGCTTTCTTCCTTTGTTCCTAAAACATCTGTTTGATCACACCACTCTAACTTTCCATTGTTTTTACACTAAAATAACAACTCTTAGTCAGTGTCTCTCCTAATAGCAACCCTGCAATATTTGCACTGGTGATGTTGATTTTCACGTCATGGCATTCTTCCCACATTCTTTCTCTTAGTTCTTTCAGAGGCTGGCCACCTATTGATCCCTCATCTCCTCCTTATCATACCTAGCAGTCTTATCGTTACCTTTTCAGTGACTCATCCTCTGTGTCTCCATTTAATTATAAATGAAGACATTTATAATTAATGTCCCTTTTTGTCACTCACTATTTTTCTTTTTCACTGCAGCCTATTTCATTTTGAGCATGTAATCTCTGTTGTAATCCTATGCAAATTATTGGGCTACTTGTTCATAGTTTGCTTCTTTCCTTAGACCTGCAAGTCTGTGAGGGCAGAGACATTGTTTCATTCATCAATGTAAACTAAGCATCTAGCACAGAGGTGACCCCTTTGTAACAATGAAAATACATCCTGCATATCAGATATTTACATTAATATTCATAACAGTAGCAAAATTACAGTTTTGAAGTAGCAATGAAGATAATTTTATGTTTGGGGATCACCACAATAAAGGGTCATGGCATTAGGAGGCATTAGGAAGGCTGAGAACCACTGATCTAGCATAATGCCTCCTAAATTCATTGAAAGAGATGATCTCTAGTGTCAATTTGCACTAATAGATTTGGACTCAGACAAAAATAAAAGTATATACAAATGTCAAAATTTTTATCAAGTCTGAAGATGTAAATTTATATAAAATTTATTGAATGTAACTTTCGATTTTGAAAAGATATTGCATGAAGAGATGCTAAAAGTAAAAAGGAAAAAATATTATACTGTTTACCACCTACAAATACATAGGGAACAAATATTTGACTAGGTCCCTCTTCTTATTGTCTTGCTTTTCCTTTTCATGTGGTATAACTATAGGTGTGGTGACCTGAAGTAATGATGAGAAAGACTTCACTATTTGCCAGCATTGTTCTTGATTTTCCACCTAAGGGTTCTTCCTTTGTTCAGTCACAACTATTAAAGGAGGACATTTTCTTCCATGTACTTAGGAAATGATTCTCCTAAAATTAGATCACATATAGGATACTTCCTAGAGAAAGAACTCCATACTGACTTGGATATATCATTTGCCTCAAATTTCCTTCCCCTACTACCTTAGAAGTCAAATCCTTTGTGATGACTTTTTCTACACTTTTCAATCTTCATTTCCACAGACAATTAGTAACACGAAACTGACTCATTCCTTATTTTCTTCCTCTTGCTTAGTAAATCTCAATGTATAACATCATACATTCATATTTCTCCATGCAGAGTTTAGCTATCACAGCAAATGGGGAATCTGAAGCCTTGGAAAATCACTTTTTATTTATTATTTTAGAATATTTAAAATCATACAGAAAAAAAAATCCTTACAACTTTGGTGAAACCATCATCACAGAAACAATTGCTGCTTTCATTTATCTCTTTTTATGGGATATAGTTTACTTTTATTCAAAAATACATATATTTATTGTGGGACCTGAGATTACATTTATTTTCACAGATGGCATAAGAAAATTTCACTAATACCCTGCTGCTAGTCACTGGCTGAGTAAAACGTGCCCACATTTAATGATTTGATTGACAATAATGAAAGTTGGGTTCTTAGTGTTCCTTCACAAATTAATAAACCTCTCTATATGTAATAGTCTCCTTCTGGGAAATGTTTGGATTTGTGAGAATATTTTAATTTATGGGAAAGTTCACATTAAGAATAAATAATTTTAATAAGTAAGAAATAACTTCCATAATGGGGAAATATCAATTCATTTTAAGAGTTAGTTATTTTGGCTCCTTTTATATAGTAAGATAAGTTTGAAGATGATATTCAATTATATTCACTTGATTCAGTAATAACTAACCCTATAGTAGCTTCTCTCTCCTCAAAAAGTTCCTGGAAAAGATACATAAAAAGAAAATATGAAATCAAGATACTATTTCATGATTATTGGGCACCTGACCTAAATCCTCATCCAGAGCTCTGGTAAACTGAGTTGGAAGATATGAGCTATAAGATATGGCTCTTATGTGAGACTACAGCCCTAAAGAACACCTGTTGTCTTAAAGCCCAAGTTTGAAACTTTGTATATTACCAGCCTCTAGTTTTCCCTGCCTGCAGAAGACTAGCACATATAAATCCACAATCCATGACTATGCCTCAGTATGGAATAGAGAGTTCTCAAAATGTAAAATACTATGAAGAATTAAACAGCTTTTCATTCTGATTTTTGTTTTTGTTTAGGCAGAGAAACAGTATTATTCAACCCTATCTTTGTACTATATAATACAGGTAATTACTCTATGGCCCATTATAGAGTAGAAATGCTGCTATAATACCGTACAAAGCAAATGCACAATATAGTACTCTAAATAATCCTTTGGGGGACAAACCACAACCTGTTTATTGATCAGGGAGACCAAATTTCTATCTCAGCCAGGCTTACACAAATACGTTCTCACCACGTAAGTAAGGGGCCTGAACATGTGCTGAGGGACCCTCCTCACTGGCCTGTAAACTTTCAGCTAAGAGAGGAATGCTGACGGTAGTTATTCTGGGAAATGATTAATTAAATCCCTTTCCTGGCAGTTCCATTAATATCAACACAACATGGCAGAGATATTGACATAGTGAGAAAACATTGCCTTCAACAATAGGACTTTGTTGACAAAACAGTGCAATGTCTAGACCATTAGCAACAATTTAGGAATCCATCTTCTCCATCAATCTCATTTAGCTTACACACAACACACACATACACTGAAAATGTGCAGCAGTTAGGCACAGAAAGTGAAACAGAATATCATTAAATATGAATGCGGGGTGAGTTAGAAATACAGTAAACCAACTCTCTCTCTCTCTCCACACACATACATACACACACACTCTTGGATGGGGAGACAATGCATATTCAACAATATCCTGTAATACTTACAGATATTATTTAATGAGCAACTAACAGACAATGATTTCATTTACAGATTGTCTACCATGTGCCTGATACTTTACTAATATTATCTCACATCCTCAAAAAAGGGTTTAATTGTCCTTATTTTACAGTAGAACACACTGCAATTAAAATAATCTATATAACTTACTAAAATTCACACACTTACAAAGAAGCAAAGTTGAGACTTAACTTTTAATTTGTCTTATTCCAAACCTATACCCTTTTGGCACCACATTTCCTCTTCATTTCTTGAACCCAGGGAAATTTTCAGTCGTCAACCTCAACTCTCTTCTGTGCCTGAGAACCTGTGAGTTTGGTAATTGAACTATATGATTCATTAAATGGTGCCATTTAACCCCATCAGTGGTCCTGCTTAGTTGCTTAGGTGTCCATCTCCTCTGTAAAGACTATTGGTTTCTGAAAGGGATTTAATTCACTCATGCCTCATTCTTACAGCACCTAGCAGTTCCAAGTTTATCACAAGTATGTAGAATCAGTGGATATAAATGTTTCCAAAGGAATCACACAAAAATAAAATTTTAAAGGAACAGGAAGTCCAGAATTGTCCATTCTGAAGTTAATGTACACATATGTGATCTATCCCTATTTTTAAACCTAATGCCCAAAGTTGCCTAGAAACCACAATCTTTAAAACCTGTAGATCTTTCTATCAAATATCTTGTTTATAAATTTATGTGGCTCTCCCTTCTTTCCATCCTTCTTACCTTCCATTCTTCTTTTCTTTTTTCCTTCCTTTCCTCCCTCCTCCCTTCCCTCCTTTCCCTTCACTTCCATTCTTTTCTTTTTTCTTTTCTTCCCTCCCTCCTTCCTTCCTTCTTTTCCTTCTTCCTTCCCTCCCTCCCTTCCTTACTCTCATTTCCTTCCCTCCTTCTAAAAAGATCTATGTGCAAGTATTTCAAAGTCTACTGCTCAAAAATCTGGCAAGACAATAACAATTATATTGTGGTATGAATGGCATGAAGTTAGAGATGGGCACGATAAAATGAGAACACTAGAGACTTCCATTATTTTGAGAGGTCAGAAAAGACTGCTTAGAGGAAGCAATTAGTGAACTAAGTCCTGAAATACAGGAAAGAATCAGGCAGAAGTAAACAGAATGGTGTGTTTTATGTTTTGAGAAGAGAGATAAACATGTTTGAATGATATCTTGAAAGATCATTTAAAAATCAGTTTCCTTACAAGCTCTAGATTCAAGAACTAAGATATGATGCATTGAGTTCCCTGCAGATTTGTTCCAGTGTATTTCTTTGTTTGCTTTATTGAGGCCATGAATTTGAAGGAGTAAGACACATATTAGGTGTGAAAAGCATTTTTGAACCCACCACAATCAAGCTCAAAATTACAGAGTTAATTCTTACTGCTCAAGTCTAGAGACATTGAAAACAAATTTAGTATCAGTGAGAAACCCAACATGGGTCCTGGTTCATTCACTGGAAATGGCTACTATTCCCAGACTTGGCAACTTGGGTTTGAATATTATCACCTGTGTCACTCACGGGTTATGAGGCCTTAAATAATTTAACTTCTCTGAGCCCCAGTGTAACCCACTGATAAAAATGATCAGAAAGACTATAAATGTTCAGTGAAATAATACATTTTACAATATGTAGCATAAGTCCCAGCATTTTATATTCAACAAAAAATACCTATTACTGGGTGGCACCTGTGGCTCAAAGGAGTAGGGCGCTGGCCCCATATACTAGAGGTGGCGGGTTCAAACCCAGCCCGGGTCAAAAAAAAACTATTATTACTATAATTATTATTACTGACTATTTCTGCTTTTCTCAATTCTGGATACTTGTAAGAATTACTTTAGGGCTTTTGCAAGAATTTGGATGTCCAAGTCTCTGTACAGAATTCACTTGAGCACAATATCTGTAGGCGTATTTCAAAAAGTACCATCAGCAGTTTCTATATTGAACTAAGACACTGACAAAGTTGTATGAATGATTTTCTCTTAGAAGTCCATTCCACAGAGACTCCAACAAAGAGTATGGTCAACAACTGGGCACATTTCAGTGGTGCTACAAATAATGAAACAGTAGATTTCACTCATTATTTCCAATTTTTCTTCCCGACTTGTTCCCTATCTTAAATTTGATTGATAAAAGGCAGATAACATTTATAGATTCACAGTTATTATTTCCTATGTGTCAAGAATATAGGAAGTGCTTTGCATAGATAAGTCATTTTTTACACAGTAGCCCAATATGTTGTTTTTTATCGCCTCTGGGCTATAGGTGAGAAAAATAAGAATCAAAAATGTCAACTTACTTTTCTAAGATCACACTGCTACTGTGTAGTAGAAGTGGACCTAGGCTTTTTGTACCCCTATACTATGCTGCCTTCTGGTGTTATAAACTGATGTGATTACAGTCAAACCTAAAGACATTCAATAGGATACTTTGTGTGACTTATCTAGTATAAGTTTGTAGTTCTAAAATATAAAGGAAAAAAACCCTCAAGTATCATCTATTTGAAGGCTCCCTGGAGTCTAGTCCAACTGATCTATTACTTGACAACTTAAAGCCATACCCAGTTTAAGTTCTTACACCCAGCACTGAGCATTCCCCTAAAGCTTTCTTGTACTTTATAGCCATTTCCCTATTAAATCCATTATTTCAGTATTTTCTCTTTTCTCCGTGTGCTGTTCCACTCCACTGAGCTGGAGCTGCTTCTGTGTGGATCGCAGGTGCTGTTTCATTGTGACTGAAACCTAATTGACTTCCACGGTAAATATTAAAGGAAGATGGCAAACGTGACTAGTTGTCCGTTCAATACAACATGAAATGGCTAACGCCTGTGTGTAATGAGGGAAAACTCTTCTGAGCTTCAACTCTCACTTTATGGGAGAAAGGAGGTGAATTTTCAAGTGATTGTTGACAAGTCTATGGCAAATGTGTGCACCAAGTGAGAAGTCGAAATAAAAAGCCCTGTACGAAGTCGTTAAACATCAAACCTGATGAATTATTCATTTAATGGCTTCGAAGTTGGACTTGGAAAAATGTAAATAAAATACACAGAGAAATTTCTCCTTTCTGGGAACGATTTTATAGTCATGAACTAAATGCAAGGAGCACTTAAAGTGTCTATTGTATATTTTATGTAAATTAAAGAATATTGAACAAATTCCCCATTTGGTATAAAAGAGAGAAAGAAAATATACCTCTCCTGATGATCAATGCCTCTGAGAAAATGAATTATCTTTATTTTGTCCATTATCTTTTATTGCCATTTTATATACTCTATAAAATATAGACCTGCAAGGTATTCAAATGAAATGTGATGTAATTTTTCTGATTTGCTAGCCTTTTTTTTTTTTTTTTATACACCCTTCAGGCATGACTGCGACCTTCTCTGCTTCTCTGACTATGCTTCATCACTAAACTCTGCACTGACTGAAAGTAGTCTAGTTATAGGCAGAGCATATCGGATTAAAACAAATGTAGTCCTTGGAGTCTAAAGGTCTCCAGTCCTAATTCTGCATTAAAATGTGTGGCTTTGGATATGTTAGTTACAATGGTTAACTCAAAGAGATGGAATAAACATCCATTAAATATATGGTAGGATCACAAGTATTAGCTAAAGAAATGTGTTCTGATGAAATTCTTTCAGTGGCTAAGCCCTCACTACCCACCTTGAAGACAGAATAATAGCTATTTTACAAAGCCTAAAATGTATGAGCCACATGTTTTTCATGTTTTTATGCACCAAAGCAAGACAGAGAAAGTCACCATTGCAGAAATGAATGTGTTTAACCCATAAAAGGATGGCATTCTCCAGCTGCATTGGAAGCCAACACAACACAACACATACCATGTCAAATGCCAAGTCCTCAATGAAGCTATCCTAGTCTAGTTTAAGAGTCCATCCAGTGGAGTCCATAATCATAATAATGTTTTCACTGGCATCAAAAAAAGGAACATAATATATAAGCATATATACATATTTTAAAACATTTATCTAAGTGTTTTACCTAAGTTCCTTAAAACCAGAGCCTGATATAAAGAGCTTTCAGGCTCATAATTTATTTAGAAAATCATTCCAGAGCATAGGAGGGAGAGATCTAGTGACGCAACCAAGAAAGAAGAAAACCAACCACATTATGCTTTCTCGGCCATTGCTTTGTACCACTTATGCTTGGTCTCAACTTCTGAGGAGTCTGGTGCAATTTATCACGAAACTGACTGCTCAGCACCAGAAGAAAAGGCATTTATCCATATGCCGCTATCTTGCATTGGTCAAGAGAACTCCAAAGCTTTAACTCTCATACACTTCTGGGATATACCAGCATAAATTAGGGTTCCCGTGGGTATCACGTATGGTGGTATCAAAGAAGTCTCTGGGCAGGAGGAAATAATTCCTTGGCATTGGTCTAGAACAAAGTTCACACCACAATAAAGCTAATGAACCTTGTATGAAATTGATTCCATCAATAGTGACAGAATAATATGTGCAGTTTTAGCATTTTGCCACATTCAGGATGGCTCGTCTCATTCATTAAGTTCAATGTCTCACAGATAACCCTTCAGAAAGGTCAGGCTCCAAGAAGACATTACAGGAGGCTCAGTAGAACATGTTACTAACTCCACTGCCATGTTCTGGTACACAGACAGAAATTTATTATCCGGTTGATACACAGATGGAAATTTACTATCCTTTAACTCCAACACTTACTTTGTATTTCACTCACCTTTAGCCAGCAATTCTGCTGTTCTAGGATGCTTGTCCTAGAAGCAGATTACTCAGACTCTATTCTTAAGGAAGGGTTCTGAGCCCTTGTTTGTCTTGCCCCTGTTGAGTTATGGTTCTTATAGTTTCCGTTCTATCAATATTACCAGGCATAGAAGCATCAAAGGACAGCCTACTGGCATGCTTGGAGTAGATCCTAACCAGGGACAAATACATCTTCCAGAATAGAATCTTGTTGTTTCCTGAGGCATAGGCAGTATTTCAGGGTAAACATGTCGTAGTAGTATATCCTCAAAATTCAGCATAAAACTTAATTTTTTCCTCTGGTGGAAGTTATTCCTTCCCCACAGCTCAGACCAGCAACCATTAATGTAGATTTTCCTGTGGTCATGAGATTAAAAAACTATTTCCATACTTCTTCTAATTGGGTGAAATGAGTAAAAACAGGTCAAATAGAGTAATGGTGAAAAGACTTGGTCTTGAGTCTACAATCTGGTTCCACAATATAGGTAATCTAGCTGCTGTGACTATAACTGCATGTAAAAGCTATTGATTCAGCAAATATCTGACTTACTGGAGTATGGCCTCTAAATCCTACTGTCTTTGAGCTGGTGAGACTACTGTAGTCAATGGACTACTGCACTGTTCTTTGATTTTGTCCACTTTTATGAGAATGTAGATTAAACCAGAGAGTTCCAGTTACAGGTCTGTTGTTGCACATTTGATGCCCAAACTTGGTCACTTAGCCTGAGGGAATTCTGTGCAGAATATCATGCAAACAGATCAGGAATTCTGCAGGTATTTGGATGGTGGCACTTCCACAGGCACTGCAAGCCAAAGGATAAACCTTTAGTTGAAGAATCACTGTTCTCTTCCATACAGATTTCCAGCTAACCTGTCATCGCATGGCTGTTGGTCCATTATAGAGAGTTTATTGTTTTGCGGGATCAGTGTTGGGCTCTGCTGCTTGTCCAAAAGGTATTGAGAGCTCACAGTAGCCCGGGCATATTCATTGGGAGGGAGCCCATGCTGTTGGGCCCATTTTGCCTTTATCCTTGCCTCGACCATTCCATTTACAGACCATTATATTAGCATTTTTGTGGCTAAAGAAAAATGCTAGCTGAACCAGACATTCATTTATAGCTGGGTGTCATTAGGGAATGCTGTCTGGGCATTAATGTGAGACAGGAACATCTTTGCTCTTTGCACTGGCTTCCCCATCTGTTTGCATAACTGTATCCCAGATTGCTTTGTTCTAGTCTTTCAGTCTTAACCTCTTTTGGGTCTTTTACTAACTTACCAAGCATTCATTCACCCAGGGTTCCCTATATACCCTTAGGTTGCTTAGCTCATCATATAAAATTGATGATTCTCCATGTTGCATGAAGCTCCACCCACTGTGAAGAGTTTTGTCACTATCCTTTGGGAACACCTCCAGCAGCCCATTTGGGGCTTATAGAAGCTTATCACACTGACCAATTTTTGAACCAGGTCCAAGGACTTTTTCTCCTCCAGTACTGAGGGGGAGTTGGTGAGACACGGGTATGTAGGTGATGTAGAAAACTAAGCTGCATTTACATGTAACTGATTTTTACTTTCTGGACTGGCATGGCCCCATGGTGGATATAATATTTCCAGTCTCCACCGACTCCATGCTGGATTGCGGTTGCATCTGCCTGACCTCATGTCAAATCATGAAAGGCAGCTTTGTCCATCTGGACCCTTATTTTCCCCGAAGAACAGTCTTTCTTATTCTCTACAGGGGTCAAAATGTGTGTCAAGAGCTCCTTTTCAGATTCTGAGGAGTTATACACTGTAGAGGTAGGGATTTTCTCAGGAATCTCATCAGAAAGCTTCCGTAGGAGCTAGGTACACCAGTCACATCAACTGGGGTAATGCTAGCATTATACCATGAGCTGGATTATGTGGCAGCACAGCCTTTACCCTTGTCTGGGCCTCATGGGGACCTCTTTCTTGCTCTAGGTCTATTCAACATTGAGAACATCAGAATTGCACCTCCCTGAGTGCCAAGTTAGTTTACACTGACTTTCTAGGTCTTGTTGTCACAGAAGCCCTGAGGTGGGCTCTTTTTATCAAGAAAGAGTAGACAAAGATCCCAGGGAGGTGCACTGGGTTTTTCCAGAAGAGGGTTTGCCATAGCAGTGGCTGAGTTAAGAGATAGGGTAAAGAGATAGTCAGTGGTATACAAGAGACATTTATTAGAATGTGATAATAAAGGAATGTATAACTTTATTTAAGTAACTACTTTTTTATTTTAAATTAATACCTTTCTTTTTAGTGTTAAAAGAATCATTTACATTGGTTTTTTGAAAAGCGCAAAATGTTGCATATTGCTTATCAATTCTTTTTCTCACTTCCCATATATATACACACACACACATACCCCACACTTCAACTTATATATTTGTACAAAATTAAAAACAGAGAACAATATGGGGGAACATGTAGTGACATCAGACAATCTGAAAGCTAAATCTCCAACTTTGTCAACTGAATGTTTTTGGGTATGTTAAAAAATGCTTCTGACCTTCCTTTATATGTAAACTCTGGAAAATAAAATTTATGCAGTCAGCCCTCCACATCTGTGGACTGAACTAACTCAGATCAAAAAATATACATAAAAATTTAAAGAATGATAAAATTAATATAAATTTAAAAATACAGTACAACTATTTATATAGCATTTGCATTGTATTAGGTATCATATGTAATCTAGAGATGACTTAATCTGGAAGACACAGGCAAATTATATATAAATGTTAGGCCATTTTATATAAGGGACTTAAGCATGGATTTTGGTATCCTTGGGAGTTCCTGGACCAACCCCTGTGGATACCAAGGATGAGTATATTCATATTTTACTGCAAAAAATAATTTAGAAGTCATACTCACACACACACACCCCAAAAGAAAGTTTAAGGAAATCTGTGAATCTACGTAAATTCAATGTAAAATTCTTATACATTGGTGTATAAGTTCATACATAATTTTTCTGCTGGACTCAGTTTTCATGAGACTAACAGAGAACACACAGTTTATTTTATTGCTCTTCTTCCCTTTTTTCCTTTGTTTTTCTCTCCTTCAGCCATCTTCTACAGCTTACTTACTAAAAGGTTTCAGTTGGAAGGCAGCGAGTCTAAATCCCATGTTCTGCTTTCCCCTACCCAGAAATTTTCTGAATATTTGATTTTGTTTTCTACATTTATTTATTTGTTGCCTTCAGTTACATCTCTTGCCAATAGAAAGGCTGCAGTTATTTTTCAAAAGAAAATGATAAACTTTCAGTTGAAGGAAAACTCTGTTTTATTTTTATGAGCTGAAGTCCATTGTTGAGTATGAGCAAAGGATAAACATTTAAGAGGCATCATTTCCTTGCCTCTGGGTGTGAAACAATTTAGGAAGGCAAAGTTGATTCAAAATTTTTTAAATTCCAGGGCAGTTACAGCTGGTAAAATCATCTTTCGATTGTTCTATCTGAAACAATCCAAACTTCCAAGAAAAGGTTTCATAGGTTAGTCTTCATTGCAACATAGTATATTGCAGATGAAAAATATATTTTGCAGCACAATCAAAATGATAATTTTTTCAATATATTTCTTGAAGCTTCCTTTGCCACAGAAGACAATAGCATATTGAACTATATTTTAGCCAAAGCCATATTAGTCAGAACTGAAACAGAGTGCATCCTTCTTGGCATTTATAACATTTGTTCTCCTTGGTTTCTATATATCCACAACTTTCTTAGATCCTAATAAGGCATCTAAATCTCTGAAATGGAACTATAGTACAGTAATTTGATTATTTTAACACACTGTTTGGCTTTGTTTGGGTAAATTAAAAGCTATATACAGTAACTAGAACAAAGAAGGTCTAGAAGTTGATTTTCATTTTCTGTGAAAACAACACAGAGTTTAGAGTAAAAAACCTCTGGATGTTATGGCCTTGGGCAAGATACTTCAATTATGAGACTCAGTGTTCTCATCTATTAATTCAGGGTCATCATAGCTCCTTCAGACTGCTTTTGGAGGTTTGAATGAGACAACATATATATAAAGCAAAAATTAGCACAGATCCTCATAGAAAAAAATAGAAAACTGGCTATTTTTTAATAACATTATTATCATGAAAATAATAATAACACATTTCACTTCTCTTTCTTAAAGGCAGGTACACATTTTAGGACTTATTATTGCAGTTAAAATCGGTCACTGAAAACATTACCACAGATATTGCTTGCAGATAGTGCAATCAGGGTGGTGAAGAAAGTAGATATGATAAAGAGCTAGATATGAGATATGAGGCTAAAAGTGAGTCTGGACAATCAGATATGATTAAAAGTCTTTATACGGAAGAGAGAAAATTTAAACTGTGATTCCAGATGACATTATTCTGACCTACAATTATAGAAAGTAGAATGTTTTGTGCATGATGCTCATATGAACACTAAAACACAAATATAGTCTATTAGGGAGTAGGCTGGAACTTTACCGTGGAAGTAAGAACAGTGTAATCTAAAAATGTATACTCTAATATTAATTTGAAATAAAAAATAAAATTATAAAAAAATTAAAATAAAAAATGAAATAAAATAAATGAGTGTTTTGTGTATCAGAAAATCTTTCCCAGGGCAGTTGTCAAGCAATGAAAATTACACAAGGAGCAAAGTCGGTTACCCCTTTGTGCGTTTTATGCAGGCCTAGAGTAACATCTACCTTGGGAGAATGGATCCATTACAAACAGCTAGATGATGAGGAGAAAGGTGAAGCAATATTTTCTTTCTCCCCATGCATACCCTCCTGAGGTCTACTGCAAGGGAGAGAATCAAAGCATTTTTGCTTGTTTTTATGTACAATTTCCTCCTTGGCAAGTGTCAAGAACAATAATTCTACTCCTCAGTAGGTTTGGCTATTCATTTGATCATTCACCATTATTTGTTCTAGTGTCTTGCTTGTTCCTGGATACACAAAGGTTAGTTAGACATAGGACTTGCTCATGAGCATAATCAGAAGGAGGTGGAGTCATAAATCCCTAATTGCAGCATAGTGAAATGGTTGGAGAGATGTGTACAAAGTGCCATACGATCTGAAAAACAAAAATAACTAGCCGTGTTGGCACTGGAGATTAATTCAGGAGAGATACCAAAGAGAAGGTGTTCTATGTACAGTGTCCTAAATAATGCACGGTTTTTCTGATATGCCAAGAGTGGTGGGTAAGAGTTGTAATGCCAGCTGGTGGATCGGCTGAAAAACACTATGGAAACACACACACACAAAAGAAACACTGGATTGTTCATGGGGCAGCCAGTCTTTTGATAGCTATGGACCAAGAAGCTCTATGGAGAAATAATGGAAGATTATCTTGTAAAGCAAGGCTGGGTTCCTGACAGATAATTCCTGAAAGCCAAAACAGCTTGGACTATGCCATGTGCTTTAAGAACTTGACATTTTTTGTCATAGAATTTTGATGATTAATAGAGGAGGCTGGGGGAGGATTTTGAGCAGGTGGAAATATTACAGTCAAAAGGTGATGAGGAGGTGGGCAGGAGGGTAGGGAATGGGATGCCTGATTATTATACTCTGTTTGCTAAAAGGTGACGCTCCAAGTTGTGGGGTTTAAAAATGGACTTTGAATGTGAAGGAATTAGTTCAAGATCAGGCTTTGCTGCTAACTTAAGTCTTACATTGGACCTGGATTGCTTTCTGAGATCACTTTGCTTTCATATGTTCTGACTCTATTTTTCAGACACAGAATGTTATTACTTAATAAATATTGACTATATTTCTTTCTTTGTTCCCTAAGTTTAAGAGATCAATGGAAAAATCTCTTTCGACTACATGACTTAAATTTTATGTTATTTTGATCTTTTTAGCATGCCTAATTTAGCTCCTTCTCATAAATTTATTAAACCATTTTCATCATAAAGGATACGTTTTTATTCTCTCATTGACCCTTCGTAAATGGCTGTTAAAAAGTGTCTTTCTTAACTCTAATTAATAAACTACAACTATTCAATTAACAAAATATATTTAAAAACAAAAACTTGGACCATTTTCAAAGCAAAAGTCTGTACACAATTTGAGCCCTCCACCAGAAATTAGCAACTGATGTGTTGACATAGTACATGCATATTTACTTTTGTTATTCCCTAAAATGCATTGTTACCATGGTAACTCATGTAGTGCCATGGCTACTAAGAAACAGAAGTTCTTGGTGGCTATACAGAAAAAAAGGGAAAAAAGAGGAAGAAACAAAGAAAACAAAAATCAATGGGGAGTTACTATAAATTAAAACCATATTAATGTATCACCATGTAAACAATTGAAAATTATCTCAGGAAAATCCAGGGAAGAGAGACCACCATAAAGAAAGTGTTTCATTTCAACACACTTCTTCTAAGTGACCTTTTACCAGGAAAAAACACTGCAAAGAACACTATTATAGGTTGTCTGTCAAATTATTTGAGTAGCTTCATTAATGTTCAATTTACTTTATGCTTCATAAGGGAAGAGACTGTAAATATTTCGCTTAATATGGTATGGCTAGCACCTGGTACAATCAATACCCAAAACACAATAAGCATTAAGAAATTGTGAAATAAATGAATAAATGAAGAAAGCAAGTTCAAGGCAATGCTCGCAGAACAAATGGTTAAAGGAGACTCTGTTGACCCAAAAACAACGTTGCTTCTTAACTTTTGATGTGTATTACAAATAATATGGAGAGGTAATAAAATGCAAGATCTTAGGCTCTGCCATAAATAATTTCACTTTAGTAAATCTAAGATGAGGCTAAAGACTCTTTAGCATGTGTTGAATACATGCTGTAGATGAGCTTGATGTGTTCTATCTAGAGACTTTTTTTTTAATACATTCAGGAGGGGCATCAGTTTAGAATTTAAACATTCTAAATTTGATATATTGTTATTCAACTTTACAGATTCATGTCAAATTTCTAGGTTAGGGTTCTCTCCTCAGACTAAAATATAAGGTGAATTTCAGTTGTTTTCAAAGTACATGAATCCAAGATCTTGGCCCCCATTTGATTTGAAATGGCTCTGATTAATACAACAGGACTTTTATTTCGTTACTAATATTTGTGTTTTAGCTGGGCACAGTGGCTCAAACCTGTAATCCTAACAATTTGAGAGGACAAGGCTGATGGATTGCTTCAGCTCAAGAGTTCTAGACTAGCCTGAGCAAGAGTGAGATCTCATCTCTACTAAAGAACATTAGAAAAACTAACCAGGCATTGTGGCGGGACACCTATAGTCCCGGCTACTTGGGAGGCTGAGGCATGAGGATCACTTGAGCCCAAGAGATTGAGGTTGCTGTGAGCTATGACATAATACCACTACATTCTACACAGGGCCACAGAGTGAGACTGTCTCAAGGAAAAAAAAAGAAATGGGGGTTTTACATAAGGTTTTTTTTTCCTTTTTTCCAAAGAAGATTTTTGCTACTGACAATACTTAAACAATAATGACCTGAGATACAAAACCAAAACAATTTTGTCAATTTCGGGAATATATAAGTTTCCAAAAGACACATCTACATTTTATAAATTACATGATTAATTAAAGCAGGTAGTCTTAAGAGTTTTCTAGACCAAAATAGAATCTACTGGAGGATCATCAGTAATCTTTCCTTATAAATTATATTTACCAAATAATTCTTAAGTCACCATTTTTAGCTTGTTTCCAATAGAAAATATAGAATAATATATTTATTATCAAACAGATTTCCTTTGTTTTCTTTTTCCCAGGAAGAGTACCTTACCTACCCTTCTTTCTGTTAGCAGAAATGGAAAACTAAAGTTTTCTGGTTAGGCACATTGGATTATTCTAGCATAGTAAGTACGAAGATGGAAAGAGAACTTGATTTCTGATTTTCTCATTGCCTAGATTCAAAATAAAGGAAAAAAATAAGTTTAAGAAGAGAAATACTTTTGTTTGTTTGTTTGTTTGTTTTTTATTGAGTCATAGCTGTGTACAATAATTCAGTCAAGGAGTACAGTTAGCAAAGTATCTCTAGAATGGAAGAAAAAGTATCCAATGTATACACCCCTAATATGAAGCAAATTCTTTTCTTTCAAGCGAAGGCTACAATCCACTTATTGCACAATAAGATGGGGAAAGGAGTAAGGGAGGGAAGGGGAGGGAGAGGGTGGGGGGGGAGGATAAAGGATGAGATCACACTTGTGGTGCATAAGAGAAATACTTTTGAAACTTTGATCATTCTATGTCGCATTAATAGAAATGACTGAAAAGCAAGCTAGAGCTTTTGTTTGTAAAGAAATTTGTCATTTTGTATCAAACTCTGCCCAAAATGTCCTCAGTTCCTGCAACTTGATCAGTTCCTAGATAAACTGATCTAATCGTTTCTTCATGGACTTGGCTGAGAACTTATTTTCTTTTTCCATCCTCCTGTCTCCTCGATTCTTTTCCTCTTTACACCATTGGCCCTAAAGAGAATGAACCACTGTTTCCTCATTTGGCCCATCTTCAGTCATTTGTGTTTCCCACTGGTCACACACATTGCTGATGTAGTCAATGACCTCAAAAAATGAATAAATCCAAAGATGAAAATAGATGTGCTTGTTTAAAAGAGGTCAAGCAGCAAGTGGGAATCGAGTGTGAATCGCAAGCAGATGGTGATTGCATTTCAATGAGACTAGTACTTCCAAACCACAGGGCTGCCAACTCAATTACTAGATTGTTGTTTTTAAAGAAAAGACATTTATAGAGAATTATTTATGTAGAGCTAATTTAAAAATATAAAGCACTTTATATAGCTAATTATTTTAAATGAAAAGCAGATTTATTTTAAAATTTAAGTAATGATAGATTGACAAATGGATATCTATGGTCATTTGATTTTAAGAGGCAGATGTGTCATAAATACTTCTGATACATCACTACTTCTCTATGTGCCAAGGTTATGCTAGTTTCACACACCTATTTGCATGTAGTCTTAATGACGGAGGCAATATAAGCAGATTGGAACCAAATTTCAGATGAAGATACAAAGGTTCAGAGAGGACAAACTATTTTCCAAGGTTAAATTTACACAGTTAGGTCATCACTCAATTTTAGTTGTCCTTAGATTACATGATCTCTCTCAAGTGTTAGCTACACATATTAGAATAAGAAAATTTATAGAAATCAATCATACACAGAGGATATAGTAAGGCTAATGCTCAATTGATTTAATTCAGACTTTGAAAGACCTATGTCAAATAATACAAGGCGACAGGAAATGAACATGAAAATCAGACTTTCAAGGACTGGCTATTGAAGTATGAGAAGTGACCAGAAACTGCGGTTTGTGGGAGTGGTTTTGGATGGGGTAGGAAAGCTACTACCCTCATGCCAGGGCTTTTAGAAAAAACATTATCCCTGAACAATGCTGTAGAGGACAAAAATAAACTCAATTAATTATGGTGATGATAATAATAATAATAACCAGAGCCTATATTGGTTTCTATTTCTTCATTTACTTATTTGTTCATTCATTTATTTTTCTATTAATTTGCCAAGGCTTTTCCAGAGCTTACTCTATACCAACATAATTATGATATTCAGGGATGGGATGGGGACATAGCTCAGGAAGGTAAACTGAAGATCCTACTGCTGAAGTAGGGGTAGTGATATCAGGTGACACAGAAAGTGGGTCTCCTCTTAGACTTGGGTGACAAATAAAAGTTCCATCTGATCAAGCTGAAACCTGAAAGAAAAGTAGGAGTTGGCTAGAAAAGCAAGGGATGGATGCTAGGAGAGCCTACTTAGAAAAGGGAGAGACAAATATAAACAAATATGTATCCCATAAAATGTAAGTATAAAGCACAGCCAGATGTTCAGAGAACTCCAGGAGGTTGAATTGCATGGAACATGAGGCTAGAAGTGTGACTGAGGGTCATGCTGAGTAACCTCTATTTTATCACAATGAGAAAAAAAAATCGTTAAGCTGAGGACAAACTTGGTAAGAAAACGGGGTTTTGGAAGATGATGAAGCTTCAGTGAAGAATCTGGTTTAACTGCTGAAGCCTTGAAAGACAGGAGATGATGTGAGTTTTGTTGTTATGGGGTCAGGATAATAAGGAAGAATGAAGAGATACTCCCCTTACAAATACATAAAGACGTATATATAAAATATATATGTGTGTGTGTGTGTGTATGTACATATATTATTTTTGTGAAGTTTCAGATTTTGTGGCAAAATAAGTTTCTGGTACCCAACCTGAAAATATCATTTTATTTCCTTCCCTAAAATGGTGCATCTTGTGTTCTTTGTGAACAAAACAGAGTGGATCATTGCATAGCACCTTCTTTCCACCACAATTAAATTAGAAGATTTTTTTCCCATTTCTTCTTCTGGAAAGATATGTTTTTCGCATGTGGCCTGGAGGGAACCGGCCCTGCTTGAACAGACCAAATGACCCTGTCCTCCGGGAGGCAGGATCTTTGACCTCGAGGCTCATGCAGCCTTTGAATGACTGCCAAGAAGGTACTAGCATCCCCTGGAGAAAGATTCTCCAAGATCTAGGAAAGATGCAGAGGTATTTTCAACACGTTCAGAAATATTTACCAGTGCAGAAATTGAGTGTTTAGAGGCCATTGCCGTGAAGAGGAAACTTGAGCAATCAGGCTGACAATAACTGATATTTGGTTGAGGACTTTAATACAGGACAGGCATTGCTTTCCACATTTTATAGAGACTTTTTTATATTATTCTGACAACTTGTGAAGTGCTGTGTCAGTCAGGGTCCAAGCAGGAAATACTTAGGATACACAAATTAGGGTAATTTTAGGAGAGATAAATCAAAGTTCTGTTTGCAACTGTGTGCCTAAGATGCAGAGAAACCAAAAAACATAGGGCAGTATCCCTGAATTAGAAACAGGTAGTATTTCTTATCACCAAGAGAGTTAAAGGGCAAATACAATTTCCTAGTAAGTAGTAACTGAAACCACATGCAGAAAAGAGAGGGTAGAGGGGCCCAGGTAATGGGGCTGTTTGTTAGAGACAGAAGGCAGGTGCAGGAGGTCAGTCTGAAGCAGGCCGAACAGTTTAACATCTTTACTGTAAAGGGCAGCGACTTTAGGAGGCCAAAGAACATCCATGAAAGTCTAGCTCTTAACAACCACAAGGGCAGGATACTTGAGTTTAGAAACTTTTCCAGGTTTGAAGCATGCCCAGCACTGGGAACTCGCCACTTAATCTAACCTTTTATCCCGCTTAATTAGTGGTATAAAAATCCCACCCACCAGTGCCAGGACAGTTTACAATTGCCATGGCAACTCGTAGAAATGACACTATAAGGTTAAAAATGGGGAAGGCACTAAGTTCTAAAAGCTTCCCACCTCTTTATAAGAAAAATGAAGAATATTCCTCCTATTGCTCAGCATAACATTAGACATAAATATAAGAGTATAGCTGAGTTAAGACCTCAGTGGTGCCTTCGCTTTATTTTTCTGCCTTTGCAGTAAAGACTCTCCTGTGAACTACCTCAGTGCATCTGTGTTTGATCTGTCACTGACTTGATACCAGACCCCATAATTTGGCCCTCGGAGACAAGGAGCAGGGAATTCCAAGCCTTTCCTGACAGGAGCTTAGACTAAGGTGGGATAAAGATGCTTTGACTGACCTTGCAAAAGAGCCAGACCCAATGGAATCAATACTGCTTTGGCCAGGTTCTCCAGAGAAACAGTAGGAGCTATCTTTCTGTATCATATATAGATGTAGATATACAGGGAGAGAATTATAAAATTGATTTAAAATATTTATACACACACACATGTGTTTATTTTAAGGAACTGGTTCATGTGATTGCAGAGACTAGCACAGTCCCAAATGTGTAGGACAGATCAGCAAGCTGAAAACTCAGACAAAGGTTGATATTATAATCTTCCATCTATAATTTATAGATCAGGCTTATAAGCTAGAATCTTAAGCTTCATTTCAATAATACAGTCCAGAGGCAGAATTCTCTCTTGTCTGAGTCAGTTTTGCCTTTTAAAACATTCCACTGATTGGACAAGGCCCACCCACATTAGCAAGGTTAATCTCCTTTACTTGATGTCAGCTGATGATATATGCTAATTACGTAGAACCTCCATAACCTCTGTATGTTGACCAGTTTATTATAGTTCCTTGAGGTGTAACTTGCAAAGGTTCAACTATATATCTACAAAATATCTTCACAGCAGTATCTAGACCAATTTAGACCAAGAAAATGGGCACCATAGCCTACCCAAATTGAAATATAAATATTTTTTTCATATTTAAGAAATTTATTGAAATGTAATTATATGGGTTTTTTTTATTAAGTCATATACACATAGATCATGTATACATTACTGCATTTATGAGGTACAATGTGCTGATATTATATACAATTTGGAATGCTTAGATCAAATTAACACCTTATTTAATTATTGTGTTAAGACATTTATATTCTATACTTAGTAGATTTGACATGTACTATTGCAATATGCTCCATAGGTATGGTCCCACCATTTACCCTCCCTCTATCAAACCTCCCCGTCCCCTTCCATCCCCCTCCTCTTCCCTCCTACATCCTGGGCTATAGTTGATTTATCTTTCATATAAAAGTGTGAGTGATTATGAATTGGTTTCATAAAAGTACTGAGTGTACATTGGATCATATTCTTCTTAGTAAAGTATCTCAAGAATGAAAGAAACATGAAATTGAATCATCACAAGTACCCAGATCATTCTTTTCCTTCATCTGTTTGGTCTCTTGCTAGGGGTTCCTTCCTACTAACCACACCCAACCCATAAATTAGAGGTTAAGGGACTCTCTTGACATAGTCTGAAAAGCCTGGGCTTTCTAGGATATATGTATGGCCCCACTGTTTCTGACACCCACAAATATTCAGGAGGGAAATAGTTTTTACAGTTTTTTTTTTGGCCGGGGCCAGGTTTGAATCCACCGCCTCTGGTATATGAGGCCAGCACCCTACTCCTTTGAGCCACAGGCACCTCCCAGGGAAATAGTTTTAAAAATTATACTTACTATTAATAAGTCTTGGCAAAACTTTTTGTCATAATTTTTAAGTTAATTTCACAACAGGCATAATTAAGCACTATGAGATTTTTTAAGTATATAAAATCAATGGGAAGGTGAGGTAACAAAATCTAAAAAAGCTGGGGAGTGGAAGATTTAAGATTTGAACCCATGTTTCAAGCATTAATTTGCCAAGTGCCATCTTATGCACATGAATCTAGGCTGTCAGTAAAGTACACATAAATGGCTTAGCACCACCCATGTACATTTGGATTCAGGTGGTATGGGGTGTTGCCTCAAAATCATAACTTTTAATTCTACATTTCAAAAGTATTACGTATTAATGAATTCCCTAAAAAGAAATTGTGAAATAGGTTTTGGCATGCAGGTAGATTTAGATGCTACATTATGTTTAACTATAATAAAAAGGTATAAATATGTATCCATAAGTACTAAATAAAGACTTTTAAAAAAAAAGATATTTTCTTTAATAGTATGATTATCTTTACCTGCTATTTCTGTTATTTCAGACTATAGTTTGGTTTCTTGATAGTGTTTCAATTTAATGCTAAATACCAGTATATTTGCTAGCAGAAAGAAACTCTGAATATCCAAACTCTGTTGCTTGTATCTGAATAAGCATGTTAATTACTCCAAGGTTTTGCATTTCTTTGCTGTTTTATTTTATTTTGAAAAACAAACTATCAGGAGTTTTTTTCTTCTTTGAAATTTCCTTATTAGCTCATCAACTTTATTTTGCACGAATTGAGAATATCATTTGCTACTATCTAACTTTTTGATTTCTTCTTGGTAGCATAAGGGTGGAATGGAATAAACACTTTATGTGCTGATTTCTAGGGTATAAATCAATTATTTCCTAACAACCTTTAGCTCAGAAGTCACCACAGTTACTCTACAAATCAATTTATATTAGTAATAAATATTTTAGGCTTTGTGGGTCATATGACTTCTGTTTCAACTACTGTATTCTGTCATTATAGAACTTAAGGAGCCACAGACAATGGGGAGAAAAGTGTGAATGTCTTTGTTTCAATAAAACTTTATTTAAAAACTCTGGTTTTGAACAGTCCCCTTCTGATTTAGCCATCTAAAAATATAAAAACTATTATTAGCTTACAGGCTGTACTAAAATAAGTGGTCAGCTGAATTTGGTTCACTGGCTGTAGTTTACTGAACTCTGCTTCAGGGAGATTCCAAAGGGACACTTTCTAACAGAGGTGCATTGCCACATCTATTACATGGTTTTCGAAGAAGGAGATTAGAGAGATATTATTTGACATTTACTGTGCATTTATTCTGTTGGGTGTTTTATAAGTTTCCTCAGTTAATCCTTCCATGTGATGAAGTACACCAAAATATCTGTCTCCTCCCCATGTAATCTCTGTGGTTTCACTGCAAATATGAGCATGCCTTTTAAGAGACTACTGAGAGAGTTTGAGGACAGCATCTTAATCTGCTTTGTGCAACACAACAAAATAAAATTTTACCTTATACTCCTGAAGACATTTTGGGATCTGGAGACATCTTGGTCATGACTTTTATTTAAGGAATACAGACATTCAGGCCCATTAAATAGCTATAAGAAAGTTGTAGCTCCACTTTCAAGGACTTGAAAAAGCAAAATTCTAACACAGTGGTTCTCAATCTCAGCTACACAATAGTATCAATCAGTCTTTAAAATTCCCAATGTCAAAGCTACAGTCTAAAACAATTAAATAAAAATCTTTGGAGGTGGGATTCAGGCATCAGTATTTTTAAATACTCTCTAGGATAATCAAAAGTATGGGCAACATTGAGAATTGCTTTTATAAATTAAGCAAGTTATGTTCAAAAGTACAGAGTTGTGTCTGGTAAACACATATGAATTGTAGGAGGTATTGCAGGTTGGTTGTGTATATGAACAAACATACATACATGAATATATATGTGTGTGTGTGTGTGTGTGTGTAGGTGTGTGTGTATATATATATACATACATATATATATATATATATATAATATATATATATATATATATATCATATATATATATATCTCCTCACACACATTAAGACTCTTAAGGATACAAGCATTTCTGTTTTCCAGTGCAAAACAGTTTCACCTATTTTTCTAATGTTTTATAAAAAAGTAAAATGTACAAATTGTCCATTACTTGCCAAACACATAGTGTTGCATCTAGAAAATTAAGAACCATAAAAGCAACTTTCAATAAAAATGTTTGTTATACATGCCTATCTGTTCATTTGTATGTCTTCCTATCTATCTATCTGAAAAGATGGATACAAGACAAGAAGTGAAGGGGAGCATGAGTTTTGATTTGTGTATCATTCTCTTTTATCAAATTTTGAAAACAAAATGTGTTGATAAAATAGATCTAAAGGTGAAAATTTAGCTTTGATCCAATGCTACTGTGTTTGGTCCGTAGCTGGGGAATGATGTCGTCAGATCTGTGCTTAAAAAAAAAAACATTACTGACTTGAAGAGGACAGTGAGGGAGGTTAAAGGCAAGGCAGAAGTTAGGAACAAATTATAAGCATGCACACAAAGGCAGAAGATGGAACCACTTGAGTACCTCCAACAGGAATGAAGCACAATCCATGAGACCTAGTGACTGTAAAAGATGAAATGTAATGTTTTAGCCCTCTTGAAAATATTCAAATTAGAAATTTTGAGGAATATGATTAAATTCTGTGATCTATGCCACAATAGTCCCTCTAAGCTGTAGTTTTGTTGACAGCAGCTAAGTATTTACATATGGAACCAATGGAAAGTGTTTTATGAGTAATTCAGTGATTAAATAAAATGACCTGGTCATAAAGAATCAGATTTAGTGCTCAAACCTAGTTTGAAAAAATGTTTGGACTCTACAAGTTATTTCAGTAGATTAAAAAAAAGAAATTCAGCTTGGCACCTGTGGCTCAATGGGCTAAGGCGCCAGCCACGTACACCTGAGCTGGTGGGTTCGAATCCAGCCCGGGCCTGCCAAACAACAATGACGGCTACAACCAAAAAAAAAAAAAATGGCCGGGCGTTGTGGTGGGCACCTGTAGTCCCAGCTACTTGGGAGGCAGAGGCAGGAGGCTCACTTGAGCCCAGGAATTGGAGGTTGCTGTGAGCTGTGATGCAGAGCACTCTATCCAGGGTGACAGCTTGAGGCTCTGTCTCAAAAAAAAAAAAGAAAAAAAAAGAAATTCATTTAGTTAGCAGCAAATTACAAGAAAATTCATATGAATTATAAGAACTGGTCTAGAAGATAGTGAATAATTTCTTGTACTCTGAAAAAGTATCTAATATCCTTAATATTTAAGATTCAGTCCTTGATAATAGATATACATTGATTCACCTTGTTGTTATCATTAACATTATTATTTTTATTTTGTAAGCAATTTTTATATTTTTTCAATATTTGGTTGGAAAAAAACAATGTATGCTAATTTTGTAAAATTGTGAAAATACACAAAATTACAATTAATATAAGAAAACAAGTAGTAGCAAATCACTGCTGTTCTACCTTCTGTTCCACTTTCCCATCCCCGGATCTGGGGAAAAATTATCTTCTATGAAACTGGTCCCTGGTGAGAAAAAAATTCCTGTCCATGGCCTGTTAGGAACTGGGCCACACAGCAGGAGGGGACAGGAAGGTGAGCAAGCCAAGCTTCCTCTGTATGTTCAGCCTCTCCCATTACTCACATCACCACCTGATCTCTGTCACCTGTCCCATTCCCCACCCTGCCCACCAAATCCCATGGGAAAAACTGCCTTCCAAGAAAAGAGTCCCTGGTGTCAAAACGTTGGGGATTGTGGTGTTAATATACAGAAATTTGTTTCTCTGTTTTTCACCAGATAAACATTTGTGTTAATTGTTTGGACTCTTAAGAAGAACCCACGATAAACATTTTTGGAGAAGTCTTTTCTTTTTTTCGTTTTTGGTGGATTTAAACGTTCGTTTCTCTCCAATATGAAACAAGGAATTAGTTCTAAAGGGAAGATGGTTAAAGGTAAGATGACTGTTTATAAGAAAGGCAAAAGCAATTGTCCAAAGGGAGTGTCCCTTTTTATACAAACACTAGAAATACATCAAAGATCCATTTGCTTCCCATGCATATATTTGTTATTGTAAATCTTTTTTTATTTTCACAATTTAGCAATAACTTTAAAATTTTATTCATTTTGAACATTGATTTACAGCAATACATGAGTTTAAAACTCTTAATTTGTTTCTGAATTTTGTTTTGTCATGTTATTAATATACCAAAATAGTTTTACTCATACATATGTGTGATATATATATGTATGTATGTGTATTGTGTATGTGTATATTTATGTTTTCTTTTACTGAAGTCAGTGAAATTCAGAGAAGGCACAGTGTGAGTGGACTTGTTTTTGCTCCACATGCCATGAGGTAGCTTGAATAGCTGGAGCTACCTTGTACAGATCTGCAGTGGTCATGAGTCTGAATCTTGGGTTTAACATTGTTTAGTTCCCTTGAATCTTCTCTGCTAGTTTCTTTACATGGTTTCTTTGAGCTTCTCAAAGCATGGCAACTGCCAAGTCTTCTTAAGCTTTAGACATGGAACTAACAATTCTATTTCATCCTGTTGGTTAAGGCAGGTTAAATGCTTAACCTCCAATCAAGGTGACAAGACTACCCAAGGACATGAATACAGGAGGGAAGGTCCATTGCAGTCACCAATGTAATTTATTGCCAAAGTTTACATTATCATTGAAAAACTAATAATGGCAGAAGTTAAAATATGTTCCAAAAATATCGGTGTGGCCAGGCAAGGTAGCTCACGCCTGTAATCCTAGCACTCTAGGAGTCTGAGGTGAGTGGATTTCCTGAGCTCAGGAGTTCTAGACCAGCCTCAGCAAGAGAGAGACCCAGTCTCTAAAAAATAGCTGGGCATTGGGTGGCACCTGTGACTCAAGGAGTAGAGTGCTGGCTCCATACACCAGGGGTGGTGGGTTCAAGCCCAGCCCCGGCCAAAACTGAAAAAAAAAAAAAATAGCTGGGCATTATGGCAAGTGTCTGTAGTCCCAGCTACCAGGGAGGTTGAGGCAAGAGAATCACTTTGAGCTCAAGAATTTTAGGTTCAGCTATGATGCCACAGTACTCTACCAAGGTGACAAAGTGAGACTCTGTCACACACACACAAAAAAAATTGGTGAACACAAATAAAAAGAAATAAAGAATTACATTATTACTAGCAAATTTTTTTTTTTTTTTTTTTTTTTTTTAG